>CATKUP010000559.1:0-126146 GCA_949786385.1 Onychomys leucogaster
TTCTCATCCCTGAAAAACACTCTGTTTTAAGGCAAGAACCTTACTCTTCTTTCAAGCGTCTCCAATACAGCATGAACCATGAGCATGCCCCGAAAAAAAGAACTGTGTTTCCTACTCATCCGGGCCATATGTACATCAACTCTACTTATGAAACTGATACAACTCACAGCTCCTCTTACATAAATCCTCTTTAGTTAATAGTGAGAATCGCGTTGGGCTATTGAACTGTGAAATATCATTTGAGCCCAAAATTCACTTGGTTTACCAGAAATGAACTCTTGCTTGTAGGAAGACACAGAGCCTGTTGTTTAACTCCGTTCCTATAGGGAAATTCAGACCAGTGTTCTCATCCATTAAACACACTCTGTTTTAATGCAAGAAGCAAGCTCTTCTTTCCACAGTCTCCAATACAGCAAGAACCATGTGCATGCCCTGAAAAAAGGTACTGTGTTTCCTACGCATACGGACAATATGTAGTTCAACTCTGCTTTTGAAACTGATACAAAGCACAGCTCCTCTTACATAAATGCTCTTTAGTTAATAGTGAGAATCGCGTTGGGTTCTAGAACTGCGAAAAAACAACTTGAGCCCAAAATTCACTGGGTTTACCAGAAATGAACTGTTGCTTGTAGGAAGACACAGATCTTGAGGTTTTACTCTGTTTCTGAATTGAAATTCAGACCAGAGATCTCATCCCTGAAAAACACTATGTTAAGGCAAGAACCTTCCTCTTCTTTCCAGCATTTCCAATACAGCAAGAACCATGAGCATACCCAGACAAAAAGAACTGTCTTTCCTACTCATACGGACCATATGTAGTTCAACTCTGCTTATGAAACTGAAACAAACCACAGCTCCTCTTACATAAATGCTCTTTACTTAATAGTGAGAATCGCGCTGGGTTCTAGAACTCCGAAAAAACATTTGAGCCCAAAATTCACTGGGTTTACCAGTAATGAACTCTTGCCTTCGGAAGACACAGATCCTGTGGTTTAACTCTGTTGCTGAAAGGAAATTCAGACCAGAGTTCTCAACCAAGAAAAATACTCTGTTTTAAGGCAAGAAGCATCCTCTTCTTTCAACAGTCTCCAATACAGCAAGAACCATATTCATGCCAAGATTAAAAGAACTGTGTTTCCGACTCATAAGGACCATATGTAGTTCAACTCTGCTTATGAAACTGATACAAACCACAGCTCCTCTTACATAAATGCTCTTTAGTTAATAGTGAGAATCGCGTTGGGTTTGTGAACTGTGTAAAATCATTTGAGCCCAAAATTCATTTGGTTTACCAGAAATGAACTCTATCTCGTAGGAAGACAGAGATCCTGCTGTTTAACTCCGTACCTGTAGGGAAATTCAGACCAGTGTTCTCATCCATTAAACACACTCTGTTTTCACGCAAGAAACAAGCTCTTCTTTCCAGAGTCTCCAATATAGCAAGAACCATGTGCATGCCCTGAAAAGAAGAACTGCGTTTCCTAGTCATACGGACCATATGTAGTTCAACTCTGCTTTTGAAACTGATACAAACCACAGCTCCTCTTACATAAATGCTCTTTACTTAATAGTGAGAATCGCGCTGGGTTCTAGAACTCTGAAAAAACATTTGAGCCCAAAATTCACTGGGTTTACCAGAAATTAACTCTTGCTTGTAGGAAGACACAGATCCTGTTTTTTAACTCCGTTCCTGTTGAGAAATTCAGACCAGTGTTCTCATCCCTGAAAAACACTCTGTTTTAACGCAAGAGGCAAGCTCTTCTTTCCAGAGTCTCCAATACTACAAGAACAATTTGCATGCCCTGAAAAAAGAACTGTGTTTCTGACTCATACAGACCATAGGTAGTTCAACTTGGCTTATGAAACTGATACAAACCACAGCACCTCTTACATAAATGCTCGTTAGTTAATAGTGAGAATCGGGTTGGGTTTGTGAACTGTGTAAAATCTTTTGAGCCCAATATTCATTTGGTTTTCCAGAAATGAACTCTAGCTCATAGGAAGACACAGATCCTGTTGTTTAACTCCGTACCTGTAGGGAAATTCAGACCAGTGTTCTCATCCATTAAACACACTCTGTTTTAATGCAAGAAACAAGCTCTTCTTTCCAGAGTCTCCAATACAGCAAGAACCATGTGCAGGCCCTGAAAAAAAGAACTGTGTTTCCTACTCATACGGACCATATGTAGTTCAACTCTGCTTTTGAAACTGATACAAACCACAGCTCCACTTACATAAATGCTCTTTACTTAATAGTGAGCACCGCGTTGGGTTCAAGAACTGCAAAATATCATTTGAGCCCAAAATTCACTGTGTTTACCAGAAATGAACTGTTGCTTGTAGGAAGACACAGATCCTGAGGTTTATCTCTGTTTCTGAAGAAAAATTCAGAGCAGATTTCTCATCCCTGAAAAACACTCTGTTTGAAGGCAAGAACCTTCCTCTTCTTTCCAGCGTCTCCAATACAGCAAGAACCATGAGCATGCCCAGAAAAAAAGAACTGTGTTTCCTACTCATCTGGGCCATATGTAGATCAACTCTATTTATGAAACTGATACAAAGCACAGCTCCTCTTACATAAATGCTCTTTAGTTAATAGTGAGAATCGCGTTGGGCTTGTGAATTGTGAAATATCATTTGAGCCCAAAATTCACTGGGTTTACCAGAAATGAACTCTTGCTTGTAGGAAGACACAGAGGCTGTTGTTTAACTCCCTTCCTATAGGGAAATTCAGACCTGTGTTCTCATCCATTAAACACACTCTGTTTTAATGCAAGAAGCAAGCTCTTCTTTCCACAGTCTCCAATACAGCAAGATCCATGTGCATGCCCTGAAAAAATTACTGTGTTTCCTACTCATATGGACCATATGTAGTTCAACTCTGCTTTTGAAACTGATACAAACCACAGCTCCTCTTACATAAATGCTCTTTAGTTAATAGTGAGAATCGCGTTGGGTTTGTGAACTGTGAAAAATCATTTGAGACCAAAATTCATTTGGTTTACCAGAAATGAACTCTAGCTCATAGGAAGACACAGGTCCTGTTGTTTAACTCCGTACCTGTAGGGAAATTCAGACCAGTGTTCTCATCCATTAAACACACTCTGTTTTCACGCAAGAAACAAGCTCTTCTTTCCAGAGTCTCCAATACAGCAAGAACCATGTGCATGCCCTGAAAAAAAGAACTGTGTTTCCTACTCATACGGACAATATGTAGTTCAACTCTGCTTTTGAAACTGATACAAACCACAGCTCCTCTTACATAAATGCTCTTTACTTAATAGTGAGCACCGCGATGGGTTCAAGAACTGCAAAATATCATTTGAGCCCAAAATTCACTGTGTTTACCAGAAATGAACTGTTGCTTGTAGGAAGACACAGATCCTGAGGTTTATCTCTGTTTCTGAAGGAAAATTCAGAGCAGACTTCTCATCCCTGAAAAACACTCTGTTTGAAGGCAAGAACCTTCCTCTTCTTTCCAGCGTCTCCAATACAGCAAGAACCATGAGCATGCCCAGAAAAAAAGAACTGTGTTTCCTACTCATCTGGGCCATATGTAGATCAACTCTATTTATGAAACTGATACAAAGCACAGCTCCTCTTACATAAATGCTCTTTAGTTACTAGTGAGAATCGCGTTGGGCTTGTGAATTGTGAAATATCATTTGAGCCCAAAATTCACTGGGTTTACCAGAAATGAACTCTTGCTTGTAGGAAGACACAGAGGCTGTTGTTTAACTCCCTTCCTAAAGGGAAATTCAGACCAGTGTTCTCATCCATTAAACAAACTCTGTTTTAATGCAAAAAGCATGCTCTTCTTTCCACAGTCTCCAATACAGCAAGAACCATGTGCATGCCCTGAAAAAATTACTGTGTTTCCTACTCATATGGACCATATGTAGTTCAACTCTGCTTTTGAACCTGATACAAACCACAGCTCCTCTTACATAAATGCTCTTTAGTTAATAGAGAGAATCGCGTTGGGTTCTAGAACTGAGAAAAAACCATTTGAGCCCAAAATTCACTGCGTTTACCAGAAATGAACTCTTGCTTTTAGGAAGACACAGATCCTGAGGTTTAACTCCGTTTCTGTAGGGAAATTCAGACCAGTGTTCTCAACCATTGAACACATTCTGTTTTAACACAAGTAGCAAGCTCTTCTTTCCAGAGTCTCCAATACAGCAAGAATCATGTGCATGCCCTGAAAAAAAGAACTGTGTTTCCTACTCATACGGACCATATGTAGTTTAACTCTGCTTTTGAAACTGATACAAACCACAGCTCCACTTACACAAATGCTCTTTACTTAATAGTGAACACCGTGTTGGGTTCAAGAACTGCATAATATCATTTGAGCCCAAAATTCACTGTGTTTACCAGAAATGAACTGTTGCTTGTAGGAAGACACAGATCCTGAGGTTTATCTCTGTTTCTGAAGGAAAATTCAGAGCAGACCTCTCATCCCTGAAAAACACTCTGTTTGAAGGCAAGAACCTTCCTCTTCTTTCCAGCGTCTCCAATACATCAAGAACCATGAGCATGCCCAGAAAAAAAGAACTGTGTTTCCTACTCATCTGGGCCATATGTAGATCAACTCTATTTATGAAACTGACACAAAGCACAGCTCCTCTTACATAAATGCTCTTTAGTTAATAGTGAGAATCACGTTGGGCTTGTGAATTGTGAAATATCATTTGAGCCCAAAATTCACTGGGTTTACCAGAAATGAACTCTTGCTTGTAGGAATACACAGAGGCTGCTGTTTAACTCCCTTCCTATAGGGAAATTCAGACCAGTGTTCTCATCCATTAAACACACCCTGTTTTAATACAAGAAGCAAGCTCTTCTTTCCACAGTCTCCAATACAGCAAGAACCATGTGCATGCCCTGAAAAAATTACTGTGTTTCCTACTCATATGGACCATATGTAGTTCAACTCTGCTTTTGAACCTGATACAAACCACAGCTCCTCTTACATAAATGCTCTTTAGTTAATAGTGAGAATCGCGCTGGGTTCGTGAACTGTGTAAAATCATTAGAGCAAAAAATTCACTTGGTTTACCAGAAATGAGCTCTAGATCATAGGAAGACACAGATCCTGTTATTTAACTCTGTACGTGTAGGGAAATTCAGACCAGTGTTATCATCCATTGAACACACTTTGTTTTAACGCAAGTCGCAAGCCCTACTTTCCAAACTCTTCAATACAGCAAGAACAATGAACATGCCCTGAAAAAGAGAAATGTGTTTCCTACTCATACAGACCATATGTAGTTCAACTCTGCTTATGTAACTGATACTAACCACAGCTCTTCTTACATAAATGTTCTTTATTTATAGTGAGAATCGCGTTGGGTTCGTTAACTGTGAAAAAACCATTTGAGCCCAAAATTCACTTGCTTTACCAGAAATTAACTCTTGCTTGTAGGAAGACACAGATCCTGTTGTTTAACTCCGTTCCTGTTGGGAGATTCAGACCAGTGTTCTCATCCCTGAAAAACACTCTGTTTTAACACAAGAGGCAAGCTCTTCTTTCCAGAGTCTCCAATACTGCAAGAACAATTTGCATGCCCTGAAAAAAGAACTGTTTCTGACTCATACAGACCATAGGTAGTTCAACTTGGCTTATGAAACTGATACAAACCACAGCTCCTCTTACATAAATGCTCTTTAGTTAATATGAGAATCGCGTTGGGTTTGTGAACTGTGTAAAATCATTTGAGCCCAAAATTCATTTGGTTTACCAGAAATGAACTCTACCTCGTAGGAAGACAGAGATCCTGCTGTTTAACTCCGTACCTGTAGGGAAAGTCAGACCAGTGTTCTCATCCATTAAACACACTCTGTTTTAATGCAAGAAACAAGCTCTTCTTTCCAGAGTCTCCAATACAGCAAGAACCATGTGCATGCCCTGAAAAAAAGAACTGTGTTTCCTACTCATACGGACCATATGTAGTTCAACTCTGCTTATGTAACTGATACAAACCACAACTCCTCTTACAAAAATGATCTTTAGTAAATAGTGAGAACCGCGTTGGGTTCTAGAACAGAGATAAATCATTTGGGCCCAAAATTTACTGGGTTTACCAGAAATGAACTCTTGCTTTTAGGAAGACACATATCCTGTGGTTTTACTCTGTTTCTGCAGGGAAATTAAGACCAATGTTCTCATCCCTGAAAATCACTCTGTTTTAAGGCAAGAACCTTACTCTTCTTTCAAGAGTCTCCAATACAGCATGAACCATGAGCATGCCCCGAAAAAAAGAACTGTGTTTCCTACTAATCCGGGCCATATGTAGTTCAACTCTGCTTATGTAACTGATACAAACCACAGCTCCGCTTACATAAATGCTATTTAGTTAATAGTGAGAATCGCATTGGGTTCGTGAACTGTGTAAAATCATTTGAGCCCAAAATTCACTTGGTTTACCAGAAATGAACTCTTGCTTGTAGGAATACACAGATACTGATGTTTAACACTGTTTCTGAGGGGAAATTCAGACCAGAGTTCTCATCCCTGAAAAACACTCTGTTTTAAGGCAAGAACCTTCCTCTTCTTTCCAGCGTCTCCAATACAGCAAGAACCATGAGCATGCACAGAAAAAAAGAACTGTGTCTCCTACTCACACTTACCATACATATTTCAACTCTGATTATGAAACTGATACAAACCACAACTCCTCTTACAAAAATGATCTTTAGTAAATAGTGAGAACCACGTTGGGTTGTACAACAGAGATAAATCATTTGAGCCCAAAATTTACTGGGTTTACCAGAAATGAACTCTTGCTTTTAGGAAGACACATATCCTGTGGTTTTACTCTGTTTCTGCAGGGAAATTAAGACCAATGTTCTCATCCCTGAAAAACACTCTGTTTTAAGGCAAGAACCTTACTCTTCTTTCAAGCGTCTCCAATACAGCATGAACCATGAGCATGCCCCGAAAAAAAGAACTGTGTTTCCTACTCATCCGGGCCATATGTACATCAACTCTACTTATGAAACTGATACAACTCACAGCTCCTCTTACATAAATCCTCTTTAGTTAATAGTGAGAATCGCGTTGGGCTATTGAACTGTGAAATATCATTTGAGCCCAAAATTCACTTGGTTTACCAGAAATGAACTCTTGCTTGTAGGAAGACACAGAGCCTGTTGTTTAACTCCGTTCCTATAGGGAAATTCAGACCAGTGTTCTCATCCATTAAACACACTCTGTTTTAATGCAAGAAGCAAGCTCTTCTTTCCAGAGTCTCCAATACAGCAAGAACCATGTGCATGCCCTGAAAAAAGGTACTGTGTTTCCTACGCATACGGACAATATGTAGTTCAACTCTGCTTTTGAAACTGATACAAAGCACAGCTCCTCTTACATAAATGCTCTTTAGTTAATAGTGAGAATCGCGTTGGGTTCTAGAACTGCGAAAAAACAACTTGAGCCCAAAATTCACTGGGTTTACCAGAAATGAACTGTTGCTTGTAGGAAGACACAGATCTTGAGGTTTTACTCTGTTTCTGAATTGAAATTCAGACCAGAGATCTCATCCCTGAAAAACACTATGTTAAGGCAAGAACCTTCCTCTTCTTTCCAGCATTTCCAATACAGCAAGAACCATGAGCATACCCAGACAAAAAGAACTGTCTTTCCTACTCATACGGACCATATGTAGTTCAACTCTGCTTATGAAACTGAAACAAACCACAGCTCCTCTTACATAAATGCTCTTTACTTAATAGTGAGAATCGCGCTGGGTTCTAGAACTCCGAAAAAACATTTGAGCCCAAAATTCACTGGGTTTACCAGTAATGAACTCTTGCCTTCGGAAGACACAGATCCTGTGGTTTAACTCTGTTGCTGAAAGGAAATTCAGACCAGAGTTCTCAACCAAGAAAAATACTCTGTTTTAAGGCAAGAAGCATCCTCTTCTTTCAACAGTCTCCAATACAGCAAGAACCATATTCATGCCAAGATTAAAAGAACTGTGTTTCCGACTCATATGGACCATATGTAGTTCAACTCTGCTTATGAAACTGATACAAACCACAGCTCCTCTTACATAAATGCTCTTTAGTTAATAGTGAGAATCGCGTTGGGTTTGTGAACTGTGTAAAATCATTTGAGCCCAAAATTCATTTGGTTTACCAGAAATGAACTCTATCTCGTAGGAAGACAGAGATCCTGCTGTTTAACTCCGTACCTGTAGGGAAATTCAGACCAGTGTTCTCATCCATTAAACACACTCTGTTTTCACGCAAGAAACAAGCTCTTCTTTCCAGAGTCTCCAATATAGCAAGAACCATGTGCATGCCCTGAAAAGAAGAACTGCGTTTCCTAGTCATACGGACCATATGTAGTTCAACTCTGCTTTTGAAACTGATACAAACCACAGCTCCTCTTACATAAATGCTCTTTACTTAATAGTGAGAATCGCGCTGGGTTCTAGAACTCTGAAAAAACATTTGAGCCCAAAATTCACTGGGTTTACCAGAAATTAACTCTTGCTTGTAGGAAGACACAGATCCTGTTTTTTAACTCCGTTCCTGTTGAGAAATTCAGACCAGTGTTCTCATCCCTGAAAAACACTCTGTTTTAACGCAAGAGGCAAGCTCTTCTTTCCAGAGTCTCCAATACTACAAGAACAATTTGCATGCCCTGAAAAAAGAACTGTGTTTCTGACTCATACAGACCATAGGTAGTTCAACTTGGCTTATGAAACTGATACAAACCACAGCACCTCTTACATAAATGCTCGTTAGTTAATAGTGAGAATCGGGTTGGGTTTGTGAACTGTGTAAAATCTTTTGAGCCCAATATTCATTTGGTTTTCCAGAAATGAACTCTAGCTCATAGGAAGACACAGATCCTGTTGTTTAACTCCGTACCTGTAGGGAAATTCAGACCAGTGTTCTCATCCATTAAACACACTCTGTTTTAATGCAAGAAACAAGCTCTTCTTTCCAGAGTCTCCAATACAGCAAGAACCATGTGCAGGCCCTGAAAAAAAGAACTGTGTTTCCTACTCATACGGACCATATGTAGTTCAACTCTGCTTTTGAAACTGATACAAACCACAGCTCCACTTACATAAATGCTCTTTACTTAATAGTGAGCACCGCGTTGGGTTCAAGAACTGCAAAATATCATTTGAGCCCAAAATTCACTGTGTTTACCAGAAATGAACTGTTGCTTGTAGGAAGACACAGATCCTGAGGTTTATCTCTGTTTCTGAAGAAAAATTCAGAGCAGATTTCTCATCCCTGAAAAACACTCTGTTTGAAGGCAAGAACCTTCCTCTTCTTTCCAGCGTCTCCAATACAGCAAGAACCATGAGCATGCCCAGAAAAAAAGAACTGTGTTTCCTACTCATCTGGGCCATATGTAGATCAACTCTATTTATGAAACTGATACAAAGCACAGCTCCTCTTACATAAATGCTCTTTAGTTAATAGTGAGAATCGCGTTGGGCTTGTGAATTGTGAAATATCATTTGAGCCCAAAATTCACTGGGTTTACCAGAAATGAACTCTTGCTTGTAGGAAGACACAGAGGCTGTTGTTTAACTCCCTTCCTATAGGGAAATTCAGACCTGTGTTCTCATCCATTAAACACACTCTGTTTTAATGCAAGAAGCAAGCTCTTCTTTCCACAGTCTCCAATACAGCAAGATCCATGTGCATGCCCTGAAAAAATTACTGTGTTTCCTACTCATATGGACCATATGTAGTTCAACTCTGCTTTTGAAACTGATACAAACCACAGCTCCTCTTACATAAATGCTCTTTAGTTAATAGTGAGAATCGCGTTGGGTTTGTGAACTGTGAAAAATCATTTGAGACCAAAATTCATTTGGTTTACCAGAAATGAACTCTAGCTCATAGGAAGACACAGGTCCTGTTGTTTAACTCCGTACCTGTAGGGAAATTCAGACCAGTGTTCTCATCCATTAAACACACTCTGTTTTCACGCAAGAAACAAGCTCTTCTTTCCAGAGTCTCCAATACAGCAAGAACCATGTGCATGCCCTGAAAAAAAGAACTGTGTTTCCTACTCATACGGACAATATGTAGTTCAACTCTGCTTTTGAAACTGATACAAACCACAGCTCCTCTTACATAAATGCTCTTTACTTAATAGTGAGCACCGCGATGGGTTCAAGAACTGCAAAATATCATTTGAGCCCAAAATTCACTGTGTTTACCAGAAATGAACTGTTGCTTGTAGGAAGACACAGATCCTGAGGTTTATCTCTGTTTCTGAAGGAAAATTCAGAGCAGACTTCTCATCCCTGAAAAACACTCTGTTTGAAGGCAAGAACCTTCCTCTTCTTTCCAGCGTCTCCAATACAGCAAGAACCATGAGCATGCCCAGAAAAAAAGAACTGTGTTTCCTACTCATCTGGGCCATATGTAGATCAACTCTATTTATGAAACTGATACAAAGCACAGCTCCTCTTACATAAATGCTCTTTAGTTACTAGTGAGAATCGCGTTGGGCTTGTGAATTGTGAAATATCATTTGAGCCCAAAATTCACTGGGTTTACCAGAAATGAACTCTTGCTTGTAGGAAGACACAGAGGCTGTTGTTTAACTCCCTTCCTAAAGGGAAATTCAGACCAGTGTTCTCATCCATTAAACAAACTCTGTTTTAATGCAAAAAGCATGCTCTTCTTTCCACAGTCTCCAATACAGCAAGAACCATGTGCATGCCCTGAAAAAATTACTGTGTTTCCTACTCATATGGACCATATGTAGTTCAACTCTGCTTTTGAACCTGATACAAACCACAGCTCCTCTTACATAAATGCTCTTTAGTTAATAGAGAGAATCGCGTTGGGTTCTAGAACTGAGAAAAAACCATTTGAGCCCAAAATTCACTGCGTTTACCAGAAATGAACTCTTGCTTTTAGGAAGACACAGATCCTGAGGTTTAACTCCGTTTCTGTAGGGAAATTCAGACCAGTGTTCTCAACCATTGAACACATTCTGTTTTAACACAAGTAGCAAGCTCTTCTTTCCAGAGTCTCCAATACAGCAAGAATCATGTGCATGCCCTGAAAAAAAGAACTGTGTTTCCTACTCATACGGACCATATGTAGTTTAACTCTGCTTTTGAAACTGATACAAACCACAGCTCCACTTACACAAATGCTCTTTACTTAATAGTGAACACCGTGTTGGGTTCAAGAACTGCATAATATCATTTGAGCCCAAAATTCACTGTGTTTACCAGAAATGAACTGTTGCTTGTAGGAAGACACAGATCCTGAGGTTTATCTCTGTTTCTGAAGGAAAATTCAGAGCAGACCTCTCATCCCTGAAAAACACTCTGTTTGAAGGCAAGAACCTTCCTCTTCTTTCCAGCGTCTCCAATACATCAAGAACCATGAGCATGCCCAGAAAAAAAGAACTGTGTTTCCTACTCATCTGGGCCATATGTAGATCAACTCTATTTATGAAACTGACACAAAGCACAGCTCCTCTTACATAAATGCTCTTTAGTTAATAGTGAGAATCACGTTGGGCTTGTGAATTGTGAAATATCATTTGAGCCCAAAATTCACTGGGTTTACCAGAAATGAACTCTTGCTTGTAGGAATACACAGAGGCTGCTGTTTAACTCCCTTCCTATAGGAAAATTCAGACCAGTGTTCTCATCCATTAAACACACCCTGTTTTAATACAAGAAGCAAGCTCTTCTTTCCACAGTCTCCAATACAGCAAGAACCATGTGCATGCCCTGAAAAAATTACTGTGTTTCCTACTCATATGGACCATATGTAGTTCAACTCTGCTTTTGAACCTGATACAAACCACAGCTCCTCTTACATAAATGCTCTTTAGTTAATAGTGAGAATCGCGCTGGGTTCGTGAACTGTGTAAAATCATTAGAGCAAAAAATTCACTTGGTTTACCAGAAATGAGCTCTAGATCATAGGAAGACACAGATCCTGTTATTTAACTCTGTACCTGTAGGGAAATTCAGACCAGTGTTATCATCCATTGAACACACTTTGTTTTAACGCAAGTCGCAAGCCCTACTTTCCAAACTCTTCAATACAGCAAGAACAATGAACATGCCCTGAAAAAGAGAAATGTGTTTCCTACTCATACAGACCATATGTAGTTCAACTCTGCTTATGTAACTGATACTAACCACAGCTCTTCTTACATAAATGTTCTTTATTTATAGTGAGAATCGCGTTGGGTTCGTTAACTGTGAAAAAACCATTTGAGCCCAAAATTCACTTGCTTTACCAGAAATTAACTCTTGCTTGTAGGAAGACACAGATCCTGTTGTTTAACTCCGTTCCTGTTGGGAGATTCAGACCAGTGTTCTCATCCCTGAAAAACACTCTGTTTTAACACAAGAGGCAAGCTCTTCTTTCCAGAGTCTCCAATACTGCAAGAACAATTTGCATGCCCTGAAAAAAGAACTGTTTCTGACTCATACAGACCATAGGTAGTTCAACTTGGCTTATGAAACTGATACAAACCACAGCTCCTCTTACATAAATGCTCTTTAGTTAATATGAGAATCGCGTTGGGTTTGTGAACTGTGTAAAATCATTTGAGCCCAAAATTCATTTGGTTTACCAGAAATGAACTCTACCTCGTAGGAAGACAGAGATCCTGCTGTTTAACTCCGTACCTGTAGGGAAAGTCAGACCAGTGTTCTCATCCATTAAACACACTCTGTTTTAATGCAAGAAACAAGCTCTTCTTTCCAGAGTCTCCAATACAGCAAGAACCATGTGCATGCCCTGAAAAAAAGAACTGTGTTTCCTACTCATACGGACCATATGTAGTTCAACTCTGCTTATGTAACTGATACAAACCACAACTCCTCTTACAAAAATGATCTTTAGTAAATAGTGAGAACCGCGTTGGGTTCTAGAACAGAGATAAATCATTTGGGCCCAAAATTTACTGGGTTTACCAGAAATGAACTCTTGCTTTTAGGAAGACACATATCCTGTGGTTTTACTCTGTTTCTGCAGGGAAATTAAGACCAATGTTCTCATCCCTGAAAATCACTCTGTTTTAAGGCAAGAACCTTACTCTTCTTTCAAGAGTCTCCAATACAGCATGAACCATGAGCATGCCCCGAAAAAAAGAACTGTGTTTCCTACTAATCCGGGCCATATGTAGTTCAACTCTGCTTATGTAACTGATACAAACCACAGCTCCGCTTACATAAATGCTATTTAGTTAATAGTGAGAATCGCATTGGGTTCGTGAACTGTGTAAAATCATTTGAGCCCAAAATTCACTTGGTTTACCAGAAATGAACTCTTGCTTGTAGGAATACACAGATACTGATGTTTAACACTGTTTCTGAGGGGAAATTCAGACCAGAGTTCTCATCCCTGAAAAACACTCTGTTTTAAGGCAAGAACCTTCCTCTTCTTTCCAGCGTCTCCAATACAGCAAGAACCATGAGCATGCACAGAAAAAAAGAACTGTGTCTCCTACTCACACTTACCATACATATTTCAACTCTGATTATGAAACTGATACAAACCACAACTCCTCTTACAAAAATGATCTTTAGTAAATAGTGAGAACCACGTTGGGTTGTACAACAGAGATAAATCATTTGAGCCCAAAATTTACTGGGTTTACCAGAAATGAACTCTTGCTTTTAGGAAGACACATATCCTGTGGTTTTACTCTGTTTCTGCAGGGAAATTAAGACCAATGTTCTCATCCCTGAAAAACACTCTGTTTTAAGGCAAGAACCTTACTCTTCTTTCAAGCGTCTCCAATACAGCATGAACCATGAGCATGCCCCGAAAAAAAGAACTGTGTTTCCTACTCATCCGGGCCATATGTACATCAACTCTACTTATGAAACTGATACAACTCACAGCTCCTCTTACATAAATCCTCTTTAGTTAATAGTGAGAATCGCGTTGGGCTATTGAACTGTGAAATATCATTTGAGCCCAAAATTCACTTGGTTTACCAGAAATGAACTCTTGCTTGTAGGAAGACACAGAGCCTGTTGTTTAACTCCGTTCCTATAGGGAAATTCAGACCAGTGTTCTCATCCATTAAACACACTCTGTTTTAATGCAAGAAGCAAGCTCTTCTTTCCAGAGTCTCCAATACAGCAAGAACCATGTGCATGCCCTGAAAAAAGGTACTGTGTTTCCTACGCATACGGACAATATGTAGTTCAACTCTGCTTTTGAAACTGATACAAAGCACAGCTCCTCTTACATAAATGCTCTTTAGTTAATAGTGAGAATCGCGTTGGGTTCTAGAACTGCGAAAAAACAACTTGAGCCCAAAATTCACTGGGTTTACCAGAAATGAACTGTTGCTTGTAGGAAGACACAGATCTTGAGGTTTTACTCTGTTTCTGAATTGAAATTCAGACCAGAGATCTCATCCCTGAAAAACACTATGTTAAGGCAAGAACCTTCCTCTTCTTTCCAGCATTTCCAATACAGCAAGAACCATGAGCATACCCAGACAAAAAGAACTGTCTTTCCTACTCATACGGACCATATGTAGTTCAACTCTGCTTATGAAACTGAAACAAACCACAGCTCCTCTTACATAAATGCTCTTTACTTAATAGTGAGAATCGCGCTGGGTTCTAGAACTCCGAAAAAACATTTGAGCCCAAAATTCACTGGGTTTACCAGTAATGAACTCTTGCCTTCGGAAGACACAGATCCTGTGGTTTAACTCTGTTGCTGAAAGGAAATTCAGACCAGAGTTCTCAACCAAGAAAAATACTCTGTTTTAAGGCAAGAAGCATCCTCTTCTTTCAACAGTCTCCAATACAGCAAGAACCATATTCATGCCAAGATTAAAAGAACTGTGTTTCCGACTCATATGGACCATATGTAGTTCAACTCTGCTTATGAAACTGATACAAACCACAGCTCCTCTTACATAAATGCTCTTTAGTTAATAGTGAGAATCGCGTTGGGTTTGTGAACTGTGTAAAATCATTTGAGCCCAAAATTCATTTGGTTTACCAGAAATGAACTCTATCTCGTAGGAAGACAGAGATCCTGCTGTTTAACTCCGTACCTGTAGGGAAATTCAGACCAGTGTTCTCATCCATTAAACACACTCTGTTTTCACGCAAGAAACAAGCTCTTCTTTCCAGAGTCTCCAATATAGCAAGAACCATGTGCATGCCCTGAAAAGAAGAACTGCGTTTCCTAGTCATACGGACCATATGTAGTTCAACTCTGCTTTTGAAACTGATACAAACCACAGCTCCTCTTACATAAATGCTCTTTACTTAATAGTGAGAATCGCGCTGGGTTCTAGAACTCTGAAAAAACATTTGAGCCCAAAATTCACTGGGTTTACCAGAAATTAACTCTTGCTTGTAGGAAGACACAGATCCTGTTTTTTAACTCCGTTCCTGTTGAGAAATTCAGACCAGTGTTCTCATCCCTGAAAAACACTCTGTTTTAACGCAAGAGGCAAGCTCTTCTTTCCAGAGTCTCCAATACTGCAAGAACAATTTGCATGCCCTGAAAAAAGAACTGTGTTTCTGACTCATACAGACCATAGGTAGTTCAACTTGGCTTATGAAACTGATACAAACCACAGCACCTCTTAAATAAATGCTCGTTAGTTAATAGTGAGAATCGGGTTGGGTTTCTGAATGTGTAAAATCTTTTGAGCCCAATATTCATTTGGTTTTCCAGAAATGAACTCTAGCTCATAGGAAGACACAGATCCTGTTGTTTAACTCAGTACCTGTAGGGAAATTCAGACCAGTGTTCAAATCCGTTAAACACACTCTGTTTTAATGCAAGAAACAAGCTCTTCTTTCCAGAGTCTCCAATACAGCAAGAACCATGTGCAGGCCCTGAAAAAAAGAACTGTGTTTCCTACTCATACGGACCATATGTAGTTCAACTCTGCTTTTGAAACTGATACAAACCACAGATCCACTTACATAAATGCTCTTTACTTAATAGTGAGCACCGCGTTGGGTTCAAGAACTGCAAAATATCATTTGAGCCCAAAATTCACTGTGTTTACCAGAAATGAACTGTTGCTTGTAGGAAGACACAGATCCTGAGGTTTATCTCTGTTTCTGAAGGAAAATTCAGAGCAGACTTCTCATCCCTGAAAAACACTCTGTTTGAAGGCAAGAACCTTCCTCTTCTTTCCAGCGTCTCCAATACAGCAAGAACCATGAGCATGCCCAGAAAAAAAGAACTGTGTTTCCTACTCATCTGGGCCATATGTAGATCAACTCTATTTATGAAACTGATACAAAGCACAGCTCCTCTTACATAAATGCTCTTTAGTTAATAGTGAGAATCGCGTTGGGCTTGTGAATTGTGAAATATCATTTGAGCCCAAAATTCACTGGGTTTACCAGAAATGAACTCTTGCTTGTAGGAAGACACAGAGGCTGTTGTTTAACTCCCTTCCTATAGGGAAATTCAGACCAGTGTTCTCATCCATTAAACACACTCTGTTTTAATGCAAGAAGCAAGCTCTTCTTTCCACAGTCTCCAATACAGCAAGAACCATGTGCATGCCCTGAAAAAATTACTGTGTTTCCTACTCATATGGACCATATGTAGTTCAACTCTGCTTTTGAACCTGATACAAACCACAGCTCCGCTTACATAAATGCTCTTTAGTTAATAGAGAGAATCGCGTTGGGTTCTAGAACTGAGAAAAAACCATTTGAGCCCAAAATTCACTGCGTTTACCAGAAATGAACTCTTGCTTTTAGGAAGACACAGATCCTGAGGTTTAACTCCGTTTCTGTAGGGAAATTCAGACCAGTGTTCTCAACCATTGAACACATTCTGTTTTAACACAAGTAGCAAGCTTTTCTTTCCAGAGTCTCCAATACAGCAAGAACAATGAACATGCCCTGAAAAAGAGAAATGTGTTTCCTACTCATACAGACCATATGTAGTTCAACTCTGTTTATGTAACTGATACTAACCACAGCTCTTCTTAAATAAATGTTCTTTATTTCTAGTGAGAATCGCGTTGGGTTCGTTAACTGTGAAAAAACCATTTGAGCCCCAAATTCACTTGCTTTACCAGAAATTAACTCTTGCTTGTAGGAAGACACAGATCCTGTTGTTTAACTCCGTTCCTGTTGGGAAATTCAGACCAGTGTTCTCATCCCTGAAAAACACTCTGTTTTAACGCAAGAGGCAAGCTCTTCTTTCCAGAGTCTCCAATACTGCAAGAACAATTTGCATGCCCTGAAAAAACAACTGTGTTTCTGACTCATAGGGACCATAGGTAGTTCAACTTGGATTATGAAACTGATACAAACCACAGCTCATCTTACATAAATGCTCTTTAGTTAATAGTGAGAATCGCGTTGGGTTTGTGAACTGTGTAAAATCATTTGAGCCCAAAATTCATTTGGTTTACCAGAAATGAACTCTAGCTCATAGGAAGACACAGGTCCTGTTGTTTAACTCCGTACCTGTAGGGAAATTCAGTCCAGTGTTCTCATCCATTAAACACACTCTGTTTTCACGCAAGAAACAAGCTCTTCTTTCCAGAGTCTCCAATACAGCAAGAACCATGTGCATGCCCTTAAAAAAAGAACTGTGTTTCCTACTCATACGGACCATATGTAGATCAACTCTGCTTATGTAACTGATACAAACCACAACTCCTCTTACAAAAATGATCTTTAGTAAATAGTGAGAACCGCGTTGGGTTCTAGAACAGAGATAAATCATTTGAGCCCAAAATTTACTGGGTTTACCAGAAATGAACTCTTGCTTTTAGAAAGACACATATCCTGTGGTTTTACTCTGTTTCTGCAGGGAAATTAAGACCAATGTTCTCATCCCTGAAAAACACTCTGTTTTAAGGCAAGAACCTTACTCTTCTTTCAAGCGTCTCCAATACAGCATGAACCATGAGCATGCCCCGAAAAAAAGAACTGTGTTTCCTACTAATCCGGGCCATATGTAGTTCAACTCTGCTTATGTAACTGATACAAACCACAGCTCCGCTTACATAAATGCTCTTTAGTTAATAGTGAGAATCGCATTGGGTTCGTGAACTGTGTAAATTCATTTGAGCCCAAAATTCACTTGGTTTACCAGAAATGAACTCTTGCTTGTAGGAATACACAGATACTGATGTTTAACACTGTTTCTGAGGGGAAATTCAGACCAGAGTTCTCATCCCTGAAAAACACTCTGTTTTAAGGCAAGAACGTTCCTCTTCCTTCCAGCGTCTCCAATACAGCAAGAACCATGAGCATGCACAGAAAAAAAGAACTGTGTCTCCTACTCACACTTACCATCCATATTTCAACTCTGATTATGAAACTGATACAAACCACAACTCCTCTTACAAAAATGATCTTTAGTAAATAGTGAGAACCGCGTTGGGTTCTAGAACAGAGATAAATCATTTGAGCCCAAAAGTTACTGAGTTTACCAGAAATGAACTCTTGCTTTTAGGAAGACACATATCCTGTGGTTTTACTCTGTTTCTGCAGGGAAATTAAGACCAATGTTCTCATCCCTGAAAAACACTCTGTTTTAAGGCAAGAACCTTACTCTTCTTTCAAGCGTCTCCAATACAGCATGAACCATGAGCATGCCCCGAAAAAAAGAACTGTGTTTCCTACTAATCCGGGCCACATGTACATCAACTCTACTTATGAAACTGATACAAATCACAGCTCCTCTTACATAAATCCTCTTTAGTTAATAGTGAGAATCGCGTTGGGCTATTGAACTGTGAAATATCATTTGAGCCCAAAATTCACTTGGTTTACCAGAAATGAACTCTTGCTTGTAGGAAGACACAGAGCCTGTTGTTTAACTCCGTTCCTATAGGGAAATTCAGACCAGTGTTCTCATCCATTAAACACACTCTGTTTTAATGCAAGAAGCAAGCTCTTCTTTCCAGAGTCTCCAATACAGCAAGAACCATGTGCATGCCCTGAAAAAAGGTACTGTGTTTCCTACGCATACGGACAATATGTAGTTCAACTCTGCTTTTGAAACTGATACAAAGCACAGTTCCTCTTACATAAATGCTCTTTAGTTAATAGTGACAATCGCGTTGGGTTCTAGAACTGCGAAAAAACAACTTGAGCCCAAAATTCACTGGGTTTACCAGAAATGAACTGTTGCTTGTAGGAAGACACAGATCCTGAGGTTTTACTCTGTTTCTGAATTGAAATTCAGACCAGAGATCTCATCCCTGAAAAACACTATGTTAAGGCAAGAAACTTCCTCTTCTTTCCAGCGTTTCCAATACAGCAAGAACCATGAGCATACCCAGACAAAAAGAACTGTCTTTCCTACTCATACGGACCATATGTAGTTCAACTCTGCATATGAAACTGAAACAAACCACAGCTCCTCTTACATAAATGCTCTTTACTTAATAGTGAGAATCGCGCTGGGTTCTAGAACTCCAAAAAAACATTTGAGCCCAAAATTCACTGGGTTTACCAGTAATGAACTCTTGCTTGTCGGAAGACACAGATCCTGTGGTTTAACTCTGTTGCTGAAAGGAAATTCAGACCAGAGTTCTCAACCAAGAAAAATACTCTGTTTTAAGGCAAGAAGCATCCTCTTCTTTCAACAGTCTCCAATACAGCAGGAACCATATTCATGCCAAGATTAAAAGAACTGTGTTTCCGACTCATATGGACCATATGTAGTTCAACTCTGCTTATGAAACTGATACAAACCACAGCTCCTCTTACATAAATGCTCTTTAGTTAATAGTGAGAATCGCGTTGGGTTTGTGAACTGTGTAAAATCATTTGAGCCCAAAATTCATTGGTTTACCAGAAATGAACTCTATCTCGTAGGAAGACAGAGATCCTGTTGTTTAACTCCGTACCTGTAGGGAATTTCAGACCAGTGTTCTCATCCATTAAACACACTCTGTTTTCACGCAAGAAACAAGCTCTTCTTTCCAGAGTCTCCAAATACCAAGAACCATGTGCATGCCCTGAAAAGAAGAACTGTGTTTCCTAGTCATACGGACCATATGTAGTTCAACTCTGATTTTGAAACTGATACAAACCACAGCTCCTCTTACATAAATGCTCTTTACTTAATAGTGAGAATCGCGCTGGGTTCTAGAACTCTGAAAAAACATTTGAGCCCAAAATTCACTGGGTTTACCAGTAATGAACTCTTGCTTGTGGGAAGACACAGATCCTGTGGTTTAACTCTGTTTCTGAAAGGAAATTCAGACCAGAGTTCTCAACCAAGAAAAATACTCTGTTTTAAGGCAAGAAGCATCCTCTTCTTTCAAGAGTCTCCAATACTGCAAGAACAATTTGCATGCCCTGAAAAAAGAACTGTGTTTCTGACTCATACAGACCATAGGTAGTTCAACTTGGCTTATGAAACTGATACAAACCACAGCACCTCTTAAATAAATGCTCGTTAGTTAATAGTGAGAATCGGGTTGGGTTTCTGAATGTGTAAAATCTTTTGAGCCCAATATTCATTTGGTTTTCCAGAAATGAACTCTAGCTCATAGGAAGACACAGATCCTGTTGTTTAACTCAGTACCTGTAGGGAAATTCAGACCAGTGTTCAAATCCGTTAAACACACTCTGTTTTAATGCAAGAAACAAGCTCTTCTTTCCAGAGTCTCCAATACAGCAAGAACCATGTGCAGGCCCTGAAAAAAAGAACTGTGTTTCCTACTCATACGGACCATATGTAGTTCAACTCTGCTTCTGAAACTGATACAAACCACAGATCCACTTACATAAATGCTCTTTACTTAATAGTGAGCACCGCGTTGGGTTCAAGAACTGCAAAATATCATTTGAGCCCAAAATTCACTGTGTTTACCAGAAATGAACTGTTGCTTGTAGGAAGACACAGATCCTGAGGTTTATCTCTGTTTCTGAAGGAAAATTCAGAGCAGACTTCTCATCCCTGAAAAACACTCTGTTTGAAGGCAAGAACCTTCCTCTTCTTTCCAGCGTCTCCAATACAGCAAGAACCATGAGCATGCCCAGAAAAAAAGAACTGTGTTTCCTACTCATCTGGGCCATATGTAGATCAACTCTATTTATGAAACTGATACAAAGCACAGCTCCTCTTACATAAATGCTCTTTAGTTAATAGTGAGAATCGCGTTGGGCTTGTGAATTGTGAAATATCATTTGAGCCCAAAATTCACTGGGTTTACCAGAAATGAACTCTTGCTTGTAGGAAGACACAGAGGCTGTTGTTTAACTCCCTTCCTATAGGGAAATTCAGACCAGTGTTCTCATCCATTAAACACACTCTGTTTTAATGCAAGAAGCAAGCTCTTCTTTCCACAGTCTCCAATACAGCAAGAACCATGTGCATGCCCTGAAAAAATTACTGTGTTTCCTACTCATACGGACCATATGTAGATCAACTCTGCTTATGTAACTGATACAAACCACAACTCCTCTTACAAAAATGATCTTTAGTAAATAGTGAGAACCGCGTTGGGTTCTAGAACAGAGATAAATCATTTGAGCCCAAAATTTACTGGGTTTACCAGAAATGAACTCTTGCTTTTAGAAAGACACATATCCTGTGGTTTTACTCTGTTTCTGCAGGGAAATTGAGACCAATGTTCTCATCCCTGAAAAACACTCTGTTTTAAGGCAAGAACCTTACTCTTCTTTCAAGCGTCTCCAATACAGCATGAACCATGAGCATGCCCCGAAAAAAAGAACTGTGTTTCCTACTAATCCGGGCCATATGTAGTTCAACTCTGCTTATGTAACTGATACAAACCACAGCTCCGCTTACATAAATGCTCTTTAGTTAATAGTGAGAATCGCATTGGGTTCGTGAACTGTGTAAATTCATTTGAGCCCAAAATTCACTTGGTTTACCAGAAATGAACTCTTGCTTGTAGGAATACACAGATACTGATGTTTAACACTGTTTCTGAGGGGAAATTCAGACCAGAGTTCTCATCCCTGAAAAACACTCTGTTTTAAGGCAAGAACGTTCCTCTTCTTTCCAGCGTCTCCAATACAGCAAGAACCATGAGCATGCACAGAAAAAAAGAACTGTGTCTCCTACTCACACTTACCATCCATATTTCAACTCTGATTATGAAACTGATACAAACCACAACTCCTCTTACAAAAATGATCTTTAGTAAATAGTGAGAACCGCGTTGGGTTCTAGAACAGAGATAAATCATTTGAGCCCAAAAGTTACTGGGTTTACCAGAAATGAACTCTTGCTTTTAGGAAGACACATATCCTGTGGTTTTACTCTGTTTCTGCAGGGAAATTTAGACCAATGTTCTCATCCCTGAAAAACACTCTGTTTTAAGGCAAGAACCTTACTCTTCTTTCAAGCGTCTCCAATACAGCATGAACCATGAGCATGCCCCGAAAAAAAGAACTGTGTTTCCTACTAATCCGGGCCACATGTACATCAACTCTACTTATGAAACTGATACAAATCACAGCTCCTCTTACATAAATCCTCTTTAGTTAATAGTGAGAATCGCGTTGGGCTATTGAACTGTGAAATATCATTTGAGCCCAAAATTCACTTGGTTTACCAGAAATGAACTCTTGCTTGTAGGAAGACACAGAGCTTGTTGTTTAACTCCGTTCCTATAGGGAAATTCAGACCAGTGTTCTCATCCATTAAACACACTCTGTTTTAATGCAAGAAGCAAGCTCTTCTTTCCAGAGTCTCCAATACAGCAAGAACCATGTGCATGCCCTGAAAAAAGGTACTGTGTTTCCTACGCATACGGACAATATGTAGTTCAACTCTGCTTTTGAAACTGATACAAAGCACAGCTCCTCTTACATAAATGCTCTTTAGTTAATAGTGACAATCGCGTTGGGTTCTAGAACTGCGAAAAAACAACTTGAGCCCAAAATTCACTGGGTTTACCAGAAATGAACTGTTGCTTGTAGGAAGACACAGATCCTGAGGTTTTACTCTGTTTCTGAATTGAAATTCAGACCAGAGATCTCATCCCTGAAAAAACTATGTTAAGGCAAGAACCTTCCTCTTCTTTCCAGCGTTTCCAATACAGCAAGAACCATGAGCATACCCAGACAAAAAGAACTGTCTTTCCTACTCATACGGACCATATATAGTTCAACTCTGCATATGAAACTGAAACAAACCACAGCTCCTCTTACATAAATGCTCTTTAATTAATAGTGAAAATCGCGTTGGGTTTGTGAACTGTGTGAAATCATTTGAGCCCAAAATTCACTTGCTTTACCAGAAATTAACTCTTGCTTGTAGGAAGACACAGATCCTGTTTTTTTACTCCGTTCCTGTTGGGAAATTCAGACCAGTGTTCTCATCCCTGAAAAACACTCTGTTTGAACGCAAGAAGCAAGCTCTTGTTTCCAGAGTCTCCAATACTGCAAGAACTAGTTGCATGCCCTGAAAAAAGAACTGTGTTTCTGACTCATACGGACCATAGGTAGTTCAACTCGGCTAATGAAACTGATACAAACCACAGCTCCTCTTACATAAATGCTCTTTAGTTAATAGTGAGAATCACGTTGGGTTTGTGAACTGTGTAAAATCATTTGAGCCCAAAATTCTTTTGGTTTACCAGAAATGAACTCAGGCTCGTAGGAAGACACAGATCCCGTTGTTTAACTCCGTACCTGTAGGGAAATTCAGAACAGTGTTCTCATCCATTAAACACACTCTGTTTTCACGCAAGAAACAAGCTCTTCTTTCCAGATTCTCCAATACAGCAAGAACCATGTACATGCCCTTAAAAAAAGAACTGTGTTTCGTACTCATACAGACAATATGTAGTTCAACTCTGCTTTTGAAACTGATACAAACCACAGCTCATCTTACATAAATGCTCTTTACTTAATACTGAGAATCGCGCTGGGTTCTAGAACTGCGAAAAAACCATTTGAGCCCAAAATTCACTGGGTTTACCAGTAATGAACTCTTGCTTGTCGGCAGACACAGATCCTGTGGTTTAACTCTGTTTCTGAAAGGAAATTCAGACCAGAGTTCTCAAGCAAGAAAAATACTCTGTTTTAAGGCAAGAAGCATCCTCTTCTTTCAAGAGTCTCCAATACAGCAAGAACCATGGGCATGCCCAGAAAAAAAGAACTGTGTTTCCTACTCACACGTACCATCGTACCATATGTAGTTCAACTCTGCTTATGAAACTGATACAAACCACAGCTCCCCTTACATAAATGCTCTTTAATTAATAGTGAAAATCGCGTTGGGTTTGTGAACTCTGTAAAATCATTTGAGCCCAAAATTCACTTGCTTTACCAGAAATTAACTCTTGCTTGTAGGAAGACACAGATCCTGTTTTTTAACTCCGTTCCTGTTGGGAAATTCAGACCAGTGTTCTCATCCCTGAAAAACACTCTGTTTTAACGCAAGAGGCAAGCTCTTCTTTCCAGAGTCTCTAATACTGCAAGAACAATTTGCACGCCCTGAAAAAAGAACTGTGTTTCTGACTCATACAGACCATAGGTAGTTCAACTTGGCTTATGAAACTGATACAAACCACAGCACCTCTTAAATAAATGCTCGTTAGTTAATAGTGAGAATCGGGTTGGGTTTGTGAACTGTGTAAAATCTTTTGAGCCCAATATTCATTTGGTTTTCCAGAAATGAACTCTAGCTCGTAGGAAGACACAGATCCCGTTGTTTAACTCCGTACCTGTAGGGAAATTCAGACCAGTGTTCTCATCCATTAAACACACTCTGTTTTCACGCAAGAAACAAGCTCTTTTTTCCAGATTCTCCAATACAGCAAGAACCATGTACATGCCCTTAAAAAAAGAACTGTGTTTCGTACTCATACGGACAATATGTAGTTCAACTCTGCTTTTGAAACTGATACAAACCACAGCTCCTCTTACATAAATGCTCTTTACTTAATACTGAGAATCGCGCTGGGTTCTAGAACTGCGAAAAAGCCATTTGAGCCCAAAATTCACTGGGTTTACCAGTAATGAACTCTTGCTTGTCGGCAGACACAGATCCTGTGGTTTAACTCTGTTTCTGAAAGGAAATTCAGACCAGAGTTCTCAAGCAAGAAAAATACTCTGTTTTAAGGCAAGAAGCATCCTCTTCATTCCAGCGTCACTAATACAGCAAGAACCATAATCATGCCCAGATTAAAAGAACTGTGTTTCCGACTCATATGGACCATATGTAGTTCAACTCTACTTATGAAACTGATACAAACCACAGCTCTGCTTACAAAAATGCTCTTTAGTTAATAGTGAGAATCGCGTTGGGTTCGTGAACTGTGTAAAATCATTTGAGCCCAAAATTCACTTGGTTTTCCAGAAATGAACTCTTGCTTGTAGGAAGACACAGATACTGATGTTTAACACTGTTTCTGAGGGGAAATTCAGACCAGAGTTCTCATCCCTGAAAAACACTCTGTTTTAAGGCAAGAACCTTCCTCTTCTTTCCAGCGTCTCCAATACAGCAAGAACCATGAGCATGCACAGAAAAAAAGAACTGTGTCTCCTACTCACACTTACCATATATAGTTCAACTCTGATTATGAAACTGATACAAACCACAACTCCTCTTACAAAAATGATCTTTAGTAAATAGTGAGAACCGCGTTGGGTTCTAGAACAGAGAAAAATCATTTGAGCCCAAAATTCACTGGGTTTACCAGAAATGAACTCTTGCTTTTAGGAAGACACATATCCTGTGGTTTTACTCTGTTTCTGCAGGGAAATTAAGGCCAACGATCTCATCCTTGAAAAACACTCTGTTTTAAGGCAAGAACCTTCCTCTTCTTTCCAGCGTCTCCAATACAGCATGAACCATGAGCATGCACAGAAAAAAAGAACTGTGTCTCCTACTCACACTTACCATATATAGTTCAACTCTGATTATGAAACTGATACAAACCACAGCTCCCCTTACATAAATGCTCTTTAATTAATAGTGAAAATCGCGTTGGGTTTGTGAACTCTGTAAAATCATTTGAGCCCAAAATTCACTTGCTTTACCAGAAATTAACTCTTGCTTGTAGGAAGACACAGATCCTGTTTTTTAACTCCGTTCCTGTTGGGAAATTCAGACCAGTGTTCTCATCCCTGAAAAACACTCTGTTTTAACGCAAGAGGCAAGCTCTTCTTTCCAGAGTCTCTAATACTGCAAGAACAATTTGCACGCCCTGAAAAAAGAACTGTGTTTCTGACTCATACAGACCATAGGTAGTTCAACTTGGCTTATGAAACTGATACAAACCACAGCACCTCTTAAATAAATGCTCGTTAGTTAATAGTGAGAATCGGGTTGGGTTTGTGAACTGTGTAAAATCTTTTGAGCCCAATATTCATTTGGTTTTCCAGAAATGAACTCTAGCTCGTAGGAAGACACAGATCCCGTTGTTTAACTCCGTACCTGTAGGGAAATTCAGACCAGTGTTCTCATCCATTAAACACACTCTGTTTTCACGCAAGAACAAGCTCTTTTTTCCAGATTCTCCAATACAGCAAGAACCATGTACATGCCCTTAAAAAAAGAACTGTGTTTCGTACTCATACGGACAATATGTAGTTCAACTCTGCTTTTGAAACTGATACAAACCACAGCTCCTCTTACATAAATGCTCTTTACTTAATACTGAGAATCGCGCTGGGTTCTAGAACTGCGAAAAAGCCATTTGAGCCCAAAATTCACTGGGTTTACCAGTAATGAACTCTTGCTTGTCGGCAGACACAGATCCTGTGGTTTAACTCTGTTTCTGAAAGGAAATTCAGACCAGAGTTCTCAAGCAAGAAAAATACTCTGTTTTAAGGCAAGAAGCATCCTCTTCATTCCAGCGTCACTAATACAGCAAGAACCATAATCATGCCCAGATTAAAAGAACTGTGTTTCCGACTCATATGGACCATATGTAGTTCAACTCTACTTATGAAACTGATACAAACCACAGCTCTGCTTACAAAAATGCTCTTTAGTTAATAGTGAGAATCGCGTTGGGTTCGTGAACTGTGTAAAATCATTTGAGCCCAAAATTCACTTGGTTTTCCAGAAATGAACTCTTGCTTGTAGGAAGACACAGATACTGATGTTTAACACTGTTTCTGAGGGGAAATTCAGACCAGAGTTCTCATCCCTGAAAAACACTCTGTTTTAAGGCAAGAACCTTCCTCTTCTTTCCAGCGTCTCCAATACAGCAAGAACCATGAGCATGCACAGAAAAAAAGAACTGTGTCTCCTACTCACACTTACCATATATAGTTCAACTCTGATTATGAAACTGATACAAACCACAACTCCTCTTACAAAAATGATCTTTAGTAAATAGTGAGAACCGCGTTGGGTTCTAGAACAGAGAAAAATCATTTGAGCCCAAAATTCACTGGGTTTACCAGAAATGAACTCTTGCTTTTAGGAAGACACATATCCTGTGGTTTTACTCTGTTTCTGCAGGGAAATTAAGGCCAACGATCTCATCCCTGAAAAACACTCTGTTTTAAGGCAAGAACCTTCCTCTTCTTTCCAGCGTCTCCAATACAGCATGAACCATGAGCATGCACAGAAAAAAAGAACTGTGTCTCCTACTCACACTTACCATATATAGTTCAACTCTGATTATGAAACTGATACAAACCACAACTCCTCTTACAAAAATGATCTTTAGTAAATAGTGAGAACCGCGTTGGGTTCTAGAACAGAGAAAAATCATTTGAGCCCAAAATTCACTGGGTTTACCAGAAACGAACTTTTGCTTGTAGGAAGACACAGAGCCTGTTGTTTAACTCCGATCCTATAGGGAAATTCAGACCAGTGTTCTCATCCATTAAACACACTCTGTTTTAATGCAAGAAGCAACCTCTTCTTTCCAGAGTCCCCAATACAGCAAGAACCATGTGCATGCCCTGAAAAAGAGAACTGTGTTTCCTACTCACACGTACCATATGTAGTTCAAATCTGCTTATGTAACTGATACTAACCACAGCTCTCCTTACATCAATGCTCTTTATTTAATAGTGAGAATCGCGTTGGGGTCGTTAGTGTGTAAAACCATTTTAGCCCAAAATTCACTTGGTTTACAAGAAATTAACTCTTGCTTGTAGGAAGACACAGATACTGTTGTTTAACTCGGTTCCTGTTGCGAAATTCAGACCAGTGTTCTCATCCCTGAAAAACACTCTGTTTTAACGCAAGAAGCAAGCTCTTCTTTCCAGAGTCTCCAATACGGCAAGAACTATTTGAATGACCTGAAAAAAATGAAATTTGTTTCCGAATCATACGGACCATATGTAGTTCAACTCTGCTTATGAAACTGATACAAACCACAGCTCCTCTTACATAACTGCTCTTTAGTTAATAGTGAGAATCGTGTTGGGTTCTAGAACTGCAAAAAATCATTTGAGCCCAAAATTCACTGGGTTTACCAGAAATGAACTCTAGCTCCTAGGAAGACACAGATCCTTTTGTTTAACTCCGTACCTGTAGGGAAATTCAGACCCGTGTTCTCAGCCATTAAACACACTCTGTTTTCATGGAAGAAACAAGCTCTTCTTTCCAGAGTCTCCAATACACCAAGAACCTTGTGAATGCCCTGAAAAAAAGAACTGTGTTTCCTACTGATACGGACCATATGTAATTCAACTAGGCTTTTGAAACTGATACAAACCACAGCTCCTCTTACATCAATGCTCTTTACTTAATAGTGAGAATCGCGTTGGGCTTGTGAATTGTGAAATATCATTTGAGCCCAAAATTCACCTGGTTTACCAGAAATGAACTCTTGCTTGTAGAAAGACACAGAGGCTGTTGTTTAACTCCCTTCCTATAGGGAAATTCAAACCAGTGTTCTCATCCATTAAACACACTCTGTTTTAATGCAAGAAGCAAGCTCTTCTTTCCACAGTCTCCAATACAGCAAGATCCATGTGCATGCCCTGAAAAAATTACTGTGTTTCCTGCTCATATGCACCATATGTAGTTCAACTCTGCTTTTGAACCTGATATAAACCACAGCTCCTCTTACATAAATGCTCTTTAGTTAATAGAGAGATTCGCGTTGGGTTCTAGAACTGAGAAAAAACCATTTGAGCCCCAAATTCACTGCGTTTACCCGAAATGAACTCTTGCTTGTAGGAAGACACAGATCCTGAGGTTTAACTCCGTTTCTGTAGGGAAATTCAGACCAGTGTTCTCAACCATTGAACACATTCTGTTTTAACACAAGTAGCAAGCTCTTCTTTCCAGTGTCTCCAATATAGCAAGAACCATGAGCATGCCCTGAAAAAGAGAACTGTGTTTCCTACTCATACAGACCATATGTAGTTCAACTCTTCTTATGTAACTGATACTAACCACAGCTCTTCTTACATAAATGTTCTTTATTTAATAGTGAGAATGGCGTTGGGTTCATTAACTGTGAAAAAACCATTTGAGCCCAAAATTCACTTGCTTTACCAGAAATTAACTCTTGCTTGTAGGAAGACACAGATCCTGTTGTTTAACTCGGTTCCTGTTGGGAAATTCTGACCAGCGTTCTCATCCCTGAAAAACACTCTGTTTTAACGCAAGAAGCAAGCTCTTGTTTCCAGAGACTCCAATACTGCAAGAACTATTTGCATGCCCTGAAAAAAGAACTGTGTTTCTGACTCATACGGACCATATGTAGTTCAACTCGGCTTATGAAACTGATACAAACCACAGCTCCTCTTACATAAATGCTCTTTACTTAATAGTGAGAATCACGTTGGGTTTGTGAACTGTGTAAAATCATTTGAGCCCAAAATTCATTTGGTTTACCAGAAATGAACTCTAGCTCGTGGGAAGACACAGATCCCGTTGTTTAACTCCGTACCTGTAGGGAAATTCAGACCAGTGTTCTCATCCATTAAACACACTCTGTTTTCACGCAAGAAACAAGCTCTTCTTTCCAGATTCTCCAATACAGCAAGAACCATGTACATGCCCTTAAAAAAAGAACTGTGTTTCGTACTCATACGGACAATATGTAGTTCAACTCTGCTTTTGAAACTGATACAAACCACAGCTCCTCTTACATAAATGCTCTTTACTTAATACTGAGAATCGCGCTGGGTTCTAGAACTGCGAAAAAACCATTTGAGCCCAAAATTCACTGGGTTTACCAGTAATGAACTCTTGCTTGTCGGAAGACACAGATCCTGTGGTTTAACTCTGTTTCTGAAAGGAAATTCAGACCAGAGTTCTCAACCAAGAAAAATACTCTGTTTTAAGGCAAGAAGCATCCTCTTCATTCCAGCGTCACTAATACAGGAAGAACCCTAATCATGCCCAGATTAAAAGAACTGTGTTTCCGACTCATATGCACCATATGTAGTTCAACTCTGCTTATGGAACTGATGCAAACCACAGCTCCTCTTACATAAATGCTCTTTAGTTAATAGTGAGAATCGCGTTGGGTTCTAGAACTGCAAAAAATCATTTGAGCCCAAAATTCACTGGGTTTACCAGAAATGAACTCTAGCTCGTAGGAAGACACAGATCCTTTTGTTTAACTTCGTACCTGTAGGGAAATTCAGACCCGTGTTCTCAGCCATTAAACACACTCTGTTTTCACGGAAGAAACAAGCTCTTCTTTCCAGAGTCTCCAATACACCAAGAACCTTGTGCATGCCCTGAAAAAAAGAACTGTGTTTCCTACTGATACGGACCATATGTAATTCAACTACGCTTTTGAAACTGATACAAACCACAGCTCCTCTTACATCAATGCTCTTACTTAATAGTGAGAATAGCACTGGGTTCTAGAACTGCGAAAAAACCATTTGAGCCCAAAATTCACTGGGTTTACCAGTAATGAACTCTTGCTTGTCGGAAGACACAGATCCTGTGGTTTAACTCTGTTTCTGAAAGGAAATTCAGACCAGAGCTCTCAACCAAGAAAAATACTCTGTTTTATGGCAAGAAGCATCCTCTTATTTCAAGTGTCCCCAATACAGCAAGAACCATGAGCATGCTCAGAAAAACAGAACTGTGTTTCCCACTCATATGGACCATATGTAGTTCAACTCTGCTTAAGAAACTGATACAAACCACAGCTCCGCTTACATAAATACTCTTTAGTTAATAGTGAGAATCGCGTTGGGGTCATGAACTGTGTAAAATCATTTGAGCCCAAAATTCACTTGGTTTACCAGAAATGAACTCTTGCTTGTAGGAAGACACAGATCCTGTGGTTTAACTCTGTTTCTGAAGGGAAATTCAGACCAAAGTTCTCATGCAAGAAAAACACTCTGTTTTAAGGGAAGAAGCATCCTCTTCTTTCAAGTGTCTCCAATACGGCAAGAACCATGAGCATGCCATTGAAAAGAGAACTGTGTTTCCTACTCATACAGACCATATGTAGTTCAACTCTGCTTATGGAACTGATACTAACCACAGCTCTTCTTACATAAATGTTCTTTATTTAATAGTGAGAATCGCGTTGGGTTCGTTAAGTGTGTAAAACAATTTGAGCCCAAAATTCACTGGGTTTACCAGAAATGAACTCTTGCTTGTAGGAAGACACAGATCCTGAGGTTTTACTCTGTTTCTGAATTGAAATTCAGACCAGAGATCTCATCCCTGAAAAACACTATGTTAAGGCAAGAACCTTCCTCTTCTTTCCAGCGTTTCCAATACAGCAAGAACCATGAGCATACCCAGACAAAAAGAACTGTCTTTCCTACTCATACGGACCATATGTAGTTCAACTCTGCTTATGAAACTGATACAAACCACAGCTCCTCTTACATAAATGCTCTTTACTTAATAGTGAGAATCGCGCTGGGTTCTAGAACTCTGAAAAAACATTTGAGCCCAAAATTCACTGGGTTTACCAGTAATGAACTCTTGCTTGTCGGAAGACACAGATCCTGTGGTTTAACTCTGTTTCTGAAAGGAAGTTCAGACCAGAGTTCTCAACCAAGAAAAATACTCTGTTTTAAGGCAAGAAGCATCGACTTCTTTCAGCAGTCTCCAATACAGCAAGAACCATATTCATGCCCAGATTAAAAGAACTGTGTTTCCGACTCATATGGACCATATGTAGTTCAACTCTGCTTATGAAACTGATACAAACCACAGCTCCGCTTACATAAATGCTCTTTATTTAATAGTGAGAATGGTGCTGGCTTCATTAACTGTGAAAAAACCATTTGAGCCCAAAATTCACTTGCTTTACCAGAAATTAACTCTTGCTTGTAGGAAGACACAGATCCTGTTGTTTAACTCGGTTCCTGTTGGGAAATTCTGACCAGTGTTCTCATCTCTGAAAAACACTCTGTTTTAACGCAAGAAGCAAGCTCTTGTTTCCAGAGTCTCCAATACTGCAAGAACTAGTTGCATGCCCTGAAAAAAGAACTGTGTTTCCGATTCATACGGACCATAGGTAGTTCAACTCTGCTTTTGAAACTGATACAAACCACAGCTCCTCTTACATAAATGCTCTTTAGTTAATAGTGAGAATCACGTTGGGTTTGTGAACTGTGTAAAATCATTTGAGCCCAAAATTCTTTTGGTTTACCAGAAATGAACTCTAGCTCGTAGGAAGACACAGATCCCGTTGTTTAACTCCGTACCGGTAGGGAAATTCAGAACAGTGTTCTCATCCATTAAACACACTCTGTTTTCACGCAAGAAACAAGCTCTTCTTTCCAGATTCTCCAATACAGCAAGAACCATGTACATGCCCTTAAAAAAAGAACTGTGTTTCGTACTCATACGGACAATATGTAGTTCAACTCTGCTTTTGAAACTGATACAAACCACAGCTCCTCTTACATAAATGCTCTTTACTTAATACTGAGAATCGCGCTGGGTTCTAGAACTGTGAAAAAACCATTTGAGCCCAAAATTCACTGGGTTTACCAGTAATGAACTCTTGCTTTTCGGCAGACACAGATCCTGTGGTTTAACTCTGTTTCTGAAAGGAAATTCAGACCAGAGTTCTCAAGCAAGAAAAATACTCTGTTTTAAGGCAAGAAGCATCCTCTTCTTTCAAGAGTCTCCAATACAGCAAGAACCATGGGCATGCCCAGAAAAAAAGATCTGTGTTTCCTACTCACACGTACCATCGTACCATATGTAGTTCAACTCTGCTTATGAAACTGATACACACCACAGCTCCCCTTACATAAATGCTCTTTAATTAATAGTGAAAATCGCGTTGGGTTTGTGAACTCTGTAAAATCATTTGAGCCCAATATTCACTGGGTTTACCAGTAATGAACTCTTGCTTGTCGGCAGACACAGATCCTGTTGTTTAACTCTGTTTCTGAAAGGAAATTCAGACCAGAGTTCTCAAGCAAGAAAAATACTCTGTTTTAAGGCAAGAAGCATCCTCTTCATTCCAGCGTCACTAATACAGCAAGAACCATAATCATGCCCAGATTAAAAGAACTGTGTTTCCGACTCATATGGACCATATGTAGTTCAACTCTACTTATGAAACTGATACAAACCACAGCTCTGCTTACAAAAATGCTCTTTAGTTAATAGTGAGAATCGCGTTGGGTTCGTGAACTGTGTAAAATCATTTGAGCCCAAAATTCACTTGGTTTTCCAGAAATGAACTCTTGCTTGTAGGAAGACACAGATACTGATGTTTAACACTGTTTCTGAGGGGAAATTCAGACCAGAGTTCTCATCCCTGAAAAACACTCTGTTTTAAGGCAAGAACCTTCCTCTTCTTTCCAGCGTCTCCAATACAGCAAGAACCATGAGCATGCACAGAAAAAAAGAACTGTGTCTCCTACTCACACTTACCATATATAGTTCAACTCTGATTATGAAACTAATACAAACCACAACTCCTCTTACAAAAATGATCTTTAGTAAATAGTGAGAACCGCGTTGGGTTCTAGAACAGAGAAAAATCATTTGAGCCCAAAATTCACTGGGTTTACCAGAAATGAACTCTTGCTTTTAGGAAGACACATATCCTGTGGTTTTACTCTGTTTCTGCAGGGAAATTAAGGCCAACGATCTCATCCCTGAAAAACACTCTGTTTTAAGGTAAGAACCTTCCTCTTCTTTCCAGCGTCTCCAATACAGCATGAACCATGAGCATGCACAGAAAAAAAGAACTGTGTCTCCTACTCACACTTACCATATATAGTTCAACTCTGATTATGAAACTGATACAAACCACAACTCCTCTTACAAAAATGATCTTTAGTAAATAGTGAGAACCGCGTTGGGTTCTAGAACAGAGAAAAATCATTTGAGCCCAAAATTCACTGGGTTTACCAGAAACGAACTCTTGCTTGTAGGAAGACACAGAGCCTGTTGTTTAACTCCGATCCTATAGGGAAATTCAGACCAGTGTTCTCATCCATTAAACACACTCTGTTTTAATGCAAGAAGCAACCTCTTCTTTCCAGAGTCCCCAATACAGCAAGAACCATGTGCATGCCCTGAAAAAGAGAACTGTGTTTCCTACTCACACGTACCATATGTAGTTCAAATCTGCTTATGTAACTGATACTAACCACAGCTCTCCTTACATCAATGCTCTTTATTTAATAGTGAGAATCGCGTTGGGGTCGTTAAGTGTGTAAAACCATTTTAGCCCAAAATTCACTTGGTTTACAAGAAATTAACTCTTGCTTGTAGGAAGACACAGATACTGTTGTTTAACTCGGTTCCTGTTGCGAAATTCAGACCAGTGTTCTCATCCCTGAAAAACACTCTGTTTTAACGCAAGAAGCAAGCTCTTCTTTCCAGAGTCTCCAATACTGCAAGAACTATTTGAATGACCTGAAAAAAATGAAATTTGTTTCCGAATCATACAGACCATATGTAGTTCAACTCTGCTTATGAAACTGATACAAACCACAGCTCCTCTTACATAACTGCTCTTTAGTTAATAGTGAGAATCGTGTTGGGTTCTAGAACTGCAAAAAATCATTTGAGCCCAAAATTCACTGGGTTTACCAGAAATGAACTCTAGCTCCTAGGAAGACACAGATCCTTTTGTTTAACTCCGTACCTGTAGGGAAATTCAGACCCGTGTTCTCAGCCATTAAACACACTCTGTTTTCATGGAAGAAACAAGCTCTTCTTTCCAGAGTCTCCAATACACCAAGAACCTTGTGAATGCCCTGAAAAAAAGAACTGTGTTTCCTACTGATACGGACCATATGTAATTCAACTAGGCTTTTGAAACTGATACAAACCACAGCTCCTCTTACATCAATGCTCTTTACTTAATAGTGAGAATCGCGTTGGGCTTGTGAATTGTGAAATATCATTTGAGCCCAAAATTCACCTGGTTTACCAGAAATGAACTCTTGCTTGTAGGAAGACACAGAGGCTGTTGTTTAACTCCCTTCCTATAGGGAAATTCAAACCAGTGTTCTCATCAATTAAACACACTCTGTTTTAATGCAAGAAGCAAGCTCTTCTTTCCACAGTCTCCAATACAGCAAGAACCATGTACATGCCCTGAAAAAATTACTGTGTTTCCTGCTCATATGGACCATATGTAGTTCAACTCTGCTTTTGAACCTGATATAAACCACAGCTCCTCTTACATAAATGCTCTTTAGTTAATAGAGAGAATCGCGTTGGGTTCTAGAATTGAGAAAAAACCATTTGAGCCCCAAATTCACTGCGTTTACCAGTAATGAACTCTTGCTTGTCGGAAGACACAGATACTGTGGTTTAACTCTGTTTCTGAAAGGAAATTCAGACCAGAGCTCTCAACCAAGAAAAATACTCTGTTTTATGGCAAGAGGCATCCTCTTCTTTCAAGAGTCCCCAATACAGCAAGAACCATGAGCATGCTCAGAAAAACAGAACTGTGTTTCCCACTCATATGGACCATATGTAGTTCAACTCTGCTTAAGAAACAGATACAAACCACAGCTCCGCTTACATAAATACTCTTTAGTTAATAGTGATAATCGCTTTGGGATCATGAACTGTGTAAAATCATTTGAGCCCAAAATTCACTTGGTTTACCAGAAATGAACTCTTGCTTGTAGGAAGACACAGATCCTGTGGTTTAACTCTGTTTCTGAAGGGAAATTCAGACCAAAGTTCTCATGCAAGAAAAACACTCTGTTTTAAGGGAAGAAGCATCCTCTTCTTTCAAGTGTCTCCAATACGGCAAGAACCATGAGCATGCCTTTGAAAAGAGAACTGTGTTTCCTACTCATACAGACCATATGTAGTTCAACTCTGCTTATGGAACTGATACTAACCACAGCTCTTCTTACATAAATGTTCTTTATTTAATAGTGAGAATCGCGTTGGGTTCGTTAAGTGTGTAAAACAATTTGAGCCCAAAATTCACTGGGTTTACCAGAAATGAACTCTTGCTTGTAGGAAGACACAGATCCTGAGGTTTTACTCTGTTTCTGAATTGAAATTCAGACCAGAGATCTCATCCCTGAAAAACACTATATTAAGGCAAGAACCTTCCTCTTCTTTCCAGCGTTTCCAATACAGCAAGAACCATGAGCATACCCAGACAAAAAGAACTGTCTTTCCTACTCATACGGACCATATGTAGTTCAACTCTGCTTATGAAACTGATACAAACCACAGCTCCTCTTACATAAATGCTCTTTACTTATTAGTGAGAATCGCACTGGGTTCTAGAACTCTGAAAAAACATTTGAGCCCAAAATTCACTGGGTTTACCAGTAATGAACTCTTGCTTGTCGGCAGACACAGATCCTGTGGTTTAACTCTGTTTCTGAAAGGAAATTCAGACCAGAGTTCTCAAGCAAGAAAAATACTCTGTTTTAAGGCAAGAAGCATCCTCTTCATTCCCGCGTCACTAATACAGCAAGAACCCAATCATGCCCAGATTAAAAGAACTGTGTTTCCGACTCATATACACCATATGTAGTTCAACTCTGCTTATGAAACTGATGCAAACCACAGCTCCTCTTACATAAATGCTCTTTAGTTAATAGTGAGAATCGCGTTGGGTTCTAGAACTGCAAAAAATCATTTGAGCCCAAAATTCCCTGGGTTTACCAGAAATGAACTCTAGCTCGTAGGAAGACACAGATCCTTTTGTTTAACTTCGTACCTGTAGGGAAATTCAGACCCGTGTTCTCAGCCATTAAACACACTCTGTTTTCACGGAAGAAACAAGCTCTTCTTTCCAGAGTCTCCAATACACCAAGAACCTTGTGCAAGCCCTGAAAAAAAGAACTGTGTTTCCTACTGATACGGACCATATGTAATTCAAGTACGCTTTTGAAACTGATACAAACCACAGCTCCTCTTACATCAATGCTCTTACTTAATAGTGAGAATAGCACTGGGTTCTAGAACTGCGAAAAAACCATTTGAGCCCAAAAATCACTGGGTTTACCAGTAATGAACTCTTGCTTGTCGGAAGACACAGATACTGTGGTTTAACTCTGTTTCTGAAAGGAAATTCAGACCAGAGCTCTCAACCAAGAAAAATACTCTGTTTTATGGCAAGAAGCATCCTCTTCTTTCAAGAGTCCCCAATACAGCAAGAACCATGAGCATGCTCAGAAAAACAGAACTGTGTTTCCCACTCATATGGACCATATGTAGTTCAACTCTGCTTAAGAAACTGATACAAACCACAGCTCCGCTTACATAAATACTCTTTAGTTAATAGTGAGAATCGCTTTGGGATCATGAACTGTGTAAAATCATTTGAGCCCAAAATTCACTTGGTTTACCAGAAATGAACTCTTGCTTGTAGGAAGACACAGATCCTGTGGTTTAACTCTGTTTCTGAAGGGAAATTCAGACCAAAGTTCTCATGCAAGAAAAACACTCTGTTTTAAGGGAAGAAGCATCCTCTTCTTTCAAGTGTCTCCAATACGGCAAGAACCATGAGCATGCCATTGAAAAGAGAACTGTGTTTCCTACTCATACAGACCATATGTAGTTCAACTCTGCTTATGGAACTGATACTAACCACAGCTCTTCTTACATAAATGTTCTTTATTTAATAGTGAGAATCGCGTTGGGTTCGTTAAGTGTGTAAAACAATTTGAGCCCAAAATTCACTGGGTTTACCAGAAATGAACTCTTGCTTGTAGGAAGACACAGATCCTGAGGTTTTACTCTGTTTCTGAATTGAAATTCAGACCAGAGATCTCATCCCTGAAAAACACTATGTTAAGGCAAGAACCTTCCTCTTCTTTCCAGCGTTTCCAATACAGCAAGAACCATGAGCATACCCAGACAAAAAGAACTGTCTTTCCTACACATACAGACCATATGTAGTTCAACTCTGCTTATGAAACTGATACAAACCACAGCTCCTCTTACATAAATGCTCTTTACTTAATAGTGAGAATCGCGCTGGGTTCTAGAACTCCGAAAAAACATTTGAGCCCAAAATTCACTGGGTTTACCAGTAATGAACTCTTGCTTGTCGGAAGACACAGATCCTGTGGTTTAACTCTGTTTCTGAAAGGAAATTCAGACCAGAGTTCTCAACCAAGAAAAATACTCGGTTTTAAGGCAAGAAGCATCCACTTCTTTCAGCAGTCTCCAATACAGCAAGAACCATATTCATGCCCAGATTAAAAGAACTGTGTTTCCGACTCATATGGACCATATGTAGTTCAACTCTGCTTATGAAACTGATACAAACCACAGCTCCGCTTACATAAATGCTCTTTAGTTAATAGTGAGAATCGTGTTGGGTTCGTGAACTGTGTAAAATCATTTGAGCCGAAAATTCACTTGGTTTACCAGAAATGAACTCTTGCTCATAGGAAGACACAGATCCTGTTGTTTAACTCCTTAGCTGTAGGGAAATTAAGACCATTGTTCTCATCCATTAAACACACTATGTTTTCACGCAAGAAGAAAGCTCTTCATTCCAGACTCTCCAATACAGCAAGAACCATATGCATTCCCTGAAAATAAAACTGTGTTTCTGACTCATACGGACCATAGTCTAACTCGGCATATGAAACTGATACAAACTACAGCTCCTCTTACATAAATGCTCTTTAGTTAATAGTGAGAATCGCGTTGGGTTTGTGAACTGTGTAAAATCATTTGAGCCCAGAATTCATTTGGTTTACCAGAAATGAACTCTAGCTCATAGGAAGACACAGATCCTGTTATTTAACTCTGTACCTGTAGGGAAATTTAGACCAGTGTTCTCATCCATTAAACACACTCTGTTTTCACGCAAGAAACAAGCTCTTCTTTCCAGAGTCTCCAATATAGCAAGAACCATGTGCATGCCCTGAAAAGAAGAACTGCGTTTCCTACTCATACGGACCATATGTAGTTCAACTCTGCTTTTGAAACTGATACAAACCACAGCTCCTCTTACATAAATGCTCTTTACTTAATAGTGAGAATCACGCTGGGTTCTAGAACTCCGAAAAAACATTTGAGCCCAAAATTCACTGGGTTTACCAGTAATGAACTCTTGCTTGTGGGAAGACACAGATCCTGTGGTTTAACTCTGTTTCTGAAAGGAAATTCAGACCAGAGTTCTCAACCAAGAAAAATACTCTGTTTTAAGGCAAGAAGCATCCTCTTCTTTCAAGAGTCTCCAATACAGCAAGAACCATGGGCATGCCCAGAAAAAAAGAACTGTGTTTCCTCCTCACACGTACCATATGTAGTTCAACTCTGCTTATGAAACTGATACAAACCACAGCTCCCCTTACATAAATGCTCTTTAATTAATAGTGAAAATCGCGTTGGGTTTGTGAACTGTGTAAAATCATTTGAGCCTAAAATTCACTTGCTTTACCAGAAATTAACTCTTGCTTGTAGGAAGACACAGAATCTGTGGTTTAACTCTGTTTCTCAAGGGAAATTCAGACCAAAGTTCTCATGCAAGAAAAACACTCTGTTTTAAGGGAAGAAGCATCCTCTTCTTTCAAGTGTCTCCAATACGGCAAGAACCATGAGCATGCCATTGAAAAGAGAACTGTGTTTCCTACTCATACAGACCATATGTAGTTCAACTCTGCTTATGGAACTGATACTAACCACAGCTCTTCTTACATAAATGTTCTTTATTTAATAATGAGAATCGCGTTGGGTTCGTTAAATGTGTAAAACCATTTGAGCCCAAAATTCACTGGGTTTACCAGAAATGAACTTTTGCTTGTAGGAAGACACAGATCCTGAGGTTTTACTCTGTTTCTGAATTGAAATTCAGACCAGAGTTCTCATCCCTGAAAAACACTATGTTAAGGCAAGAACCTTCCTCTTCTTTCCAGCGTTTCCAATACAGCAATAACCATGAGCATACCCAGACAAAAAGAACTGTCTTTCCTACTCATACGGACCATATGTAGTTCAACTCTGCTTATGAAACTGATACAAACCACAGCTCCTCTTACATAAATGCTCTTTACTTAATAGTGAGAATCGCGCTGGGTTCTAGAACTCCGAAAAAACATTTGAGCCCAAAATTCACTGGGTTTACCAGTAATGAACTCTTGCTTGTCGGAAGACACAGATCCTGTGGTTTAACTCTGTTTCTGAAAGGAAATTCAGACCAGAGTTCTCAACCAAGAAAAATACTCTGTTTTAAGGCAAGAAGCATCCACTTCTTTCAGCAGTCTCCAATACAGCAAGAACCATATGCATGCCCTGAAAATAGAACTGTGTTTCTGACTCATATGGACCATATGTAGTTCAACTCGGCATATGAAACTGATACAAACCACAGCTCCTCTTACATAAATGCTCTTTAGTTAATAGCGAGAATCGCGTTGGGTTTGTGAACTGTGTAAAATCATTTGAGCCCAAAATTCATTTGGTTTACCAGAAATGAACTCTAGCTCGTAGGAAGACACAGATCCTGTTGTTTAACTCCGTACCTGTAGGGAAATTTAGACCAGTGTTCTCATCCATTAAACACACTCTGTTTTCACGCAAGAAACAAGCTCTTCTTTCCAGAGTCTCCAATATAGCAAGAACCATGTGCATGCCCTGAAAAGAAGAACTGCGTTTCCTAGTCATACGGACCATATGTAGTTCAACTCTGATTTTGAAACTGATACAAACCACAGCTCCTCTTACATAAATGCTCTTTACTTAATAGTGAGAATCAAGCGGGGTTCTAGAACTCCGAAAAAACATTTGAGCCCAAAATTCACTGGGTTTACCAGTAATGAACTCTTGCTTGTCGGAAGACACAGATCCTGTGGTTTAACTCTGTTTCTGAAAGGAAATTCAGACCAGAGTTCTCAACCAAGAAAAATACTCTGTTTTAAGGCAAGAAGCATCCTCTTCTTTCAAGAGTCTCTAATACAGCAAGAACCATGGGCATGCCCAGAAAAAAGAACTGTGTTTCCTACTCACACGTACCATATGTAGTTCAACTCTGCTTATGAAACTGATACAAACCACAGCTCCCCTTACATAAATGCTCTTTAATTAATAGTGAAAATCGCGTTGGGTTTGTGAACTGTGTAAAATCATTTGAGCCTAAAATTCACTTGCTTTACCAGAAATTAACTCTTGCTTGTAGGAAGACACAGATCTGTGGTTTAACTCTGTTTCTGAAGGGAAATTCAGACCAAAGTTCTCATGCAAGAAAAACACTCTGTTTTAAGGGAAGAAGCATCCTCTTCTTTCAAGTGTCTCCAATACGGCAAGAACCATGAGCATGCCATTGAAAAGAGAACTGTGTTTCCTACTCATACAGACCATATGTAGTTCAACTCTGCTTATGGAACTGATACTAACCACAGCTCTTCTTACATAAATGTTCTTTATTTAATAATGAGAATCGCGTTGGGTTTGTTAAATGTGTAAAACCATTTGAGCCCAAAATTCCCTGGGTTTACCAGAAATGAACTCTAGCTCGTAGGAAGACACAGATCCTTTTGTTTAACTTCGTACCTGTAGGGAAATTCAGACCCGTGTTCTCAGCCATTAAACACACTCTGTTTTCACGGAAGAAACAAGCTCTTCTTTCCAGAGTCTCCAATACACCAAGAACCTTGTGCAAGCCCTGAAAAAAAGAACTGTGTTTCCTACTGATAAGGACCATATGTAATTCAAGTACGCTTTTGAAACTGATACAAACCACAGCTCCTCTTACATCAATGCTCTTACTTAATAGTGAGAATAGCACTGGGTTCTAGAACTGCGAAAAAACCATTTGAGCCCAAAAATCACTGGGTTTACCAGTAATGAACTCTTGCTTGTCGGAAGACACAGATACTGTGGTTTAACTCTGTTTCTGAAAGGAAATTCAGACCAGAGCTCTCAACCAAGAAAAATACTCTGTTTTATGGCAAGAAGCATCCTCTTCTTTCAAGAGTCCCCAATACAGCAAGAACCATGAGCATGCTCAGAAAAACAGAACTGTGTTTCCCACTCATATGGACCATATGTAGTTCAACTCTGCTTAAGAAACTGATACAAACCACAGCTCCGCTTACATAAATACTCTTTAGTTAATAGTGAGAATCGCTTTGGGATCATGAACTGTGTAAAATCATTTGAGCCCAAAATTCACTTGCTTTACCAGAAATTAACTCTTGCTTGTAGGAAGACACAGATCCTGTGGTTTAACTCTGTTTCTGAAGGGAAATTCAGACCAAAGTTCTCATGCAAGAAAAACACTCTGTTTTAAGGGAAGAAGCATCCTCTTCTTTCAAGTGTCTCCAATACGGCAAGAACCATGAGCATGCCATTGAAAAGAGAACTGTGTTTCCTACTCATACAGACCATATGTAGTTCAACTCTGCTTATGGAACTGATACTAACCACAGCTCTTCTTACATAAATGTTCTTTATTTAATAGTGAGAATCGCGTTGGTTTCGTTAAGTGTGTAAAACAATTTGAGCCCAAAATTCACTGGGTTTACCAGAAATGAACTCTTGCTTGTAGGAAGACACAGATCCTGAGGTTTTACTCTGTTTCTGAATTGAAATTCAGACCAGAGATCTCATCCCTGAAAAACACTATGTTAAGGCAAGAACCTTCCTCTTCTTTCCAGCGTTTCCAATACAGCAAGAACCATGAGCATACCCAGACAAAAAGAACTGTCTTTCCTACTCATACGGACCATATGTAGTTCAACTCTGCTTATGAAACTGATACAAACCACAGCTCCTCTTACATAAATGCTCTTTACTTAATAGTGAGAATCGCGCTGGGTTCTAGAACTCCGAAAAAACATTTGAGCCCAAAATTCACTGGGTTTACCAGTAATGAACTCTTGCTTGTCGGAAGACACAGATCCTGTGGTTTAACTCTGTTTCTGAAAGGAAATTCAGACCAGAGTTCTCAACCAAGAAAAATACTCTGTTTTAAGGCAAGAAGCATCCACTTCTTTCAGCAGTCTCCAATACATCAAGAACCATATGCATGCCCTGAAAATAGAACTGTGTTTCTGACTCATATGGACCATATGTAGTTCAACTCGGCATATGAAACTGATACAAACCACAGCTCCGCTTACATAAATGCTCTTTAGTTAATAGCGAGAATCGCGTTGGGTTTGTGAACTGTGTAAAATCATTTGAGCCCAAAATTCATTTGGTTTACCAGAAATGAACTCTAGCTCGTAGGAAGACACAGATCCTGTTGTTTAACTCCGTACCTGTAGGGAAATTTAGACCAGTGTTCTCATCCATTAAACACACTCTGTTTTCACGCAAGAAACAAGCTCTTCTTTCCAGAGTCTCCAATATAGCAAGAACCATGTGCATGCCCTGAAAAGAAGAACTGCGTTTCCTAGTCATACGGACCATATGTAGTTCAACTCTGATTTTGAAACTGATACAAACCACAGCTCCTCTTACATAAATGCTCTTTACTTAATAGTGAGAATCAAGCGGGGTTCTAGAACTCCGAAAAAACATTTGAGCCCAAAATTCACTGGGTTTACCAGTAATGAACTCTTGCTTGTCGGAAGACACAGATCCTGTGGTTTAACTCTGTTTCTGAAAGGAAATTCAGACCAGAGTTCTCAACCAAGAAAAATACTCTGTTTTAAGGCAAGAAGCATCCTCTTCTTTCAAGAGTCTCTAATACAGCAAGAACCATGGTCATGCCCAGAAAAAAGAACTGTGTTTCCTACTCACACGTACCATATGTAGTTCAACTCTGCTTATGAAACTGATACAAACCACAGCTCCCCTTACATAAATGCTCTTTAATTAATAGTGAAAATCGCGTTGGGTTTGTGAACTGTGTAAAATCATTTGAGCCTAAAATTCACTTGCTTTACCAGAAATTAACTCTTGCTTGTAGGAAGACACAGATCTGTGGTTTAACTCTGTTTCTGAAGGGAAATTCAGACCAAAGTTCTCATGCAAGAAAAACACTCTGTTTTAAGGGAAGAAGCATCCTCTTCTTTCAAGTGTCTCCAATACGGCAAGAACCATGAGCATGCCATTGAAAAGAGAACTGTGTTTCCTACTCATACAGACCATATGTAGTTCAACTCTGCTTATGGAACTGATACTAACCACAGCTCTTCTTACATAAATGTTCTTTATTTAATAATGAGAATCGCGTTGGGTTCGTTAAATGTGTAAAACCATTTGAGCCCAAAATTCCCTGGGTTTACCAGAAATGAACTCTAGCTCGTAGGAAGACACAGATCCTTTTGTTTAACTTCGTACCTGTAGGGAAATTCAGACCCGTGTTCTCAGCCATTAAACACACTCTGTTTTCACGGAAGAAACAAGCTCTTCTTTCCAGAGTCTCCAATACACCAAGAACCTTGTGCAAGCCCTGAAAAAAAGAACTGTGTTTCCTACTGATAAGGACCATATGTAATTCAAGTACGCTTTTGAAACTGATACAAACCACAGCTCCTCTTACATCAATGCTCTTACTTAATAGTGAGAATAGCACTGGGTTCTAGAACTGCGAAAAAACCATTTGAGCCCAAAAATCACTGGGTTTACCAGTAATGAACTCTTGCTTGTCGGAAGACACAGATACTGTGGTTTAACTCTGTTTCTGAAAGGAAATTCAGACCAGAGCTCTCAACCAAGAAAAATACTCTGTTTTATGGCAAGAAGCATCCTCTTCTTTCAAGAGTCCCCAATACAGCAAGAACCATGAGCATGCTCAGAAAAACAGAACTGTGTTTCCCACTCATATGGACCATATGTAGTTCAACTCTGCTTAAGAAACTGATACAAACCACAGCTCCGCTTACATAAATACTCTTTAGTTAATAGTGAGAATCGCTTTGGGATCATGAACTGTGTAAAATCATTTGAGCCCAAAATTCACTTGCTTTACCAGAAATTAACTCTTGCTTGTAGGAAGACACAGATCCTGTGGTTTAACTCTGTTTCTGAAGGGAAATTCAGACCAAAGTTCTCATGCAAGAAAAACACTCTGTTTTAAGGGAAGAAGCATCCTCTTCTTTCAAGTGTCTCCAATACGGCAAGAACCATGAGCATGCCATTGAAAAGAGAACTGTGTTTCCTACTCATACAGACCATATGTAGTTCAACTCTGCTTATGGAACTGATACTAACCACAGCTCTTCTTACATAAATGTTCTTTATTTAATAGTGAGAATCGCGTTGGTTTCGTTAAGTGTGTAAAACAATTTGAGCCCAAAATTCACTGGGTTTACCAGAAATGAACTCTTGCTTGTAGGAAGACACAGATCCTGAGGTTTTACTCTGTTTCTGAATTGAAATTCAGACCAGAGATCTCATCCCTGAAAAACACTATGTTAAGGCAAGAACCTTCCTCTTCTTTCCAGCGTTTCCAATACAGCAAGAACCATGAGCATACCCAGACAAAAAGAACTGTCTTTCCTACTCATACGGACCATATGTAGTTCAACTCTGCTTATGAAACTGATACAAACCACAGCTCCTCTTACATAAATGCTCTTTACTTAATAGTGAGAATCGCGCTGGGTTCTAGAACTCCGAAAAAACATTTGAGCCCAAAATTCACTGGGTTTACCAGTAATGAACTCTTGCTTGTCGGAAGACACAGATCCTGTGGTTTAACTCTGTTTCTGAAAGGAAATTCAGACCAGAGTTCTCAACCAAGAAAAATACTCTGTTTTAAGGCAAGAAGCATCCACTTCTTTCAGCAGTCTCCAATACAGCAAGAACCATATTCATGCCCAGATTAAAAGAACTGTGTTTCCGACTCATATGGACCATAAGTAGTTCAACTCTGCTTATGAAACTGATACAAACCACAGCTCCGCTTACATAAATGCTCTTTAGTTAATAGTGAGAATCGTGTTGGGTTCGTGAACTGTGTGAAATCATTTGAGCCGAAAATTCACTTGGTTTACCAGAAATGAACTCTTGCTCATAGGAAGACACAGATCCTGTTGTTTAACTCCTTAGCTGTAGGGAAATTCAGACCAGTGTTCTCATCCATTAAACACACTATGTTTTCACGCAAGAAGAAAGCTCTTCATTCCAGACTCTCCAATACAGCAAGAACCATATGCATGCCCTGAAAATAAAACTGTGTTTCTGACTCATACGGACCATAGTCTAACTCGGCATATGAAACTGATACAAACTACAGCTCCTCTTACATAAATGCTCTTTAGTTAATAGTGAGAATCGCGTTGGGTTTGTGAACTGTGTAAAATCATTTGAGCCCAGAATTCATTTGGTTTACCAGAAATGAACTCTAGCTCATAGGAAGACACAGATCCTGTTATTTAACTCTGTACCTGTAGGGAAATTTAGACCAGTGTTCTCATCCATTAAACACACTCTGTTTTCACGCAAGAAACAAGCTCTTCTTTCCAGAGTCTCCAATATAGCAAGAACCATGTGCATGCCCTGAAAAGAAGAACTGCGTTTCCTACTCATACGGACCATATGTAGTTCAACTCTGCTTTTGAAACTGATACAAACCACAGCTCCTCTTACATAAATGCTCTTTACTTAATAGTGAGAATCACGCTGGGTTCTAGAACTCCGAAAAAACATTTGAGCCCAAAATTCACTGGGTTTACCAGTAATGAACTCTTGCTTGTGGGAAGACACAGATCCTGTGGTTTAACTCTGTTTCTGAAAGGAAATTCAGACCAGAGTTCTCAACCAAGAAAAATACTCTGTTTTAAGGCAAGAAGCATCCTCTTCTTTCAAGAGTCTCCAATACAGCAAGAACCATGGGCATGCCCAGAAAAAAAGAACTGTGTTTCCTACTCACACGTACCATATGTAGTTCAACTCTGCTTATGAAACTGATACAAACCACAGCTCCCCTTACATAAATGCTCTTTAATTAATAGTGAAAATCGCGTTGGGTTTGTGAACTGTGTAAAATCATTTGAGCCTAAAATTCACTTGCTTTACCAGAAATTAACTCTTGCTTGTAGGAAGACAAAGATCCTGTGGTTTAACTCTGTTTCTCAAGGGAAATTCAGACCAAAGTTCTCATGCAAGAAAAACACTCTGTTTTAAGGGAAGAAGCATCCTCTTCTTTCAAGTGTCTCCAATACGGCAAGAACCATGAGCATGCCATTGAAAAGAGAACTGTGTTTCCTACTCATACAGACCATATATAGTTCAACTCTGCTTATGGAACTGATACTAACCACAGCTCGTCTTACATAAATGTTCTTTATTTAATAATGAGAATCGCGTTGGTTCGTTAAATGTGTAAAACCATTTGAGCCCAAAATTCACTGGGTTTACCAGAAATGAACTTTTGCTTGTAGGAAGACACAGATCCTGAGGTTTTACTCTGTTTCTGAATTGAAATTCAGACCAGAGATCTCATCCCTGAAAAACACTATGTTAAGGCAAGAACCTTCCTCTTCTTTCCAGCGTTTCCAATACAGCAAGAACCATGAGCATACCCAGACAAAAAGAACTGTCTTTCCTACTCATACGGACCATATGTAGTTCAACTCTGCTTATGAAACTGATACAAACCACAGCTCCTCTTACATAAATGCTCTTTACTTAATAGTGAGAATCGCGCTGGGTTCTAGAACTCCAAAAAAACATTTGAGCCCAAAATTCACTGGGTTTACCAGTAATGAACTCTTGCTTGTCGGAAGACACAGATCCTGTGGTTTAACTCTGTTTCTGAAAGGAAATTCAGACCAGAGTTCTCAACCAAGAAAAATACTCTGTTTTAAGGCAAGAAGCATCCACTTCTTTCAGCAGTCTCCAATACAGCAAGAACCATATGCATGCCCTGAAAATAGAACTGTGTTTCTGACTCATATGGACCATATGTAGTTCAACTCGGCATATGAAACTGATACAAACCACAGCTCCCCTTACATAAATGCTCTTTAATTAATAGTGAAAATCGCGTTGGGTTTGTGAACTGTGTAAAATCATTTGAGCCTAAAATTCACTTGCTTTACCAGAAATTAACTCTTGCTTGTAGGAAGACACAGATCTGTGGTTTAACTCTGTTTCTGAAGGGAAATTCAGACCAAAGTTCTCATGCAAGAAAAACACTCTGTTTTAAGGGAAGAAGCATCCTCTTCTTTCAAGTGTCTCCAATACGGCAAGAACCATGAGCATGCCATTGAAAAGAGAACTGTGTTTCCTACTCATACAGACCATATGTAGTTCAACTCTGCTTATGGAACTGATACTAACCACAGCTCTTCTTACATAAATGTTCTTTATTTAATAATGAGAATCGCGTTGGGTTCGTTAAATGTGTTAAACCATTTGAGCCCAAAATTCACTGGGTTTACCAGAAATGAACTCTTGCTTGTAGGAAGACACAGATCCTGAGGTTTTACTCTGTTTCTGAATTGAAATTCAGACCAGAGATCTCATCCCTGAAAAACACTATGTTAAGGCAAGAACCTTCCTCTTCTTTCCAGCGTTTCCAATACAGCAAGAACCATGAGCATACCCAGACAAAAAGAACTGTCTTTCCTACTCATACGGACCATATGTAGTTCAACTCTGCTTATGAAACTGATACAAACCACAGCTCCTCTTACATAAATGCTCTTTACTTAATAGTGAGAATCGCACTGCGTTCTAGAACTCTGAAAAAACATTTGAGCCCAAAATTCACTGGGTTTACCAGTAATGAACTCTTGCTTGTCGGAAGACACAGATCCTGTGGTTTAATTCTGTTTCTGAAAGGAAATTCAGACCAGAGTTCTCAACCAAGAAAATACTCTGTTTTAAGGCAAGAAGCATCCACTTCTTTCAGCAGTCTCCAATACAGCAAGAACCATATTCATGCCCAGATTAAAAGAACTGTGTTTCCGACTCATATGGACCATATGTAGTTCAACTCTGCTTATGAAACTGATACAAACCACAGCTCCGCTTACATAAATGCTCTTTAGTTAATAGTGAGAATCGCGTTGGGTTCGTGAACTGTGTAAAATCATTTGAGCCCAAAATTCACTTGGTTTACCAGAAATGAACTCTTGCTCATAGGAAGACACAGATCCTGTTGTTTAACTCCTTAGCTGTAGGGAAATTCAGACCAGTGTTCTCATCCATTAAACACACTCTGTTTTCACGCAAGAAGAAAGCTCTTCATTCCAGAGTCTCCAATATAGCAAGAACCACGAGCATGCCCTGAAAATAGAACTGTGTTTCTGACTCATACGGACCATAGGTAGTTCAACTCGGCATATGAAACTGATACAAACCACAGCTCCTCTTACATAAATGCTCTTTAGTTAATAGTGAGAATCGCGTTGGGTTTGTGAACTGTGTAAAATCATTTGAGCCCAAAATTCATTGGGTTTACCAGAAATGAACTCTAGCTCGTAGGAAGACACAGATCCTGTTGTTTAACTCCGTACCTGTAGGGAAATTTAGACCAGTGTTCTCATCCATTAAACACACTCTGTTTTCACGCAAGAAACAAGCTCTTCTTTCCAGAGTCTCCAATATAGCAAGAACCATGTGCATGCCCTGAAAAGAAGAACTGCGTTTCCTACCCATACGGACCATATGTAGTTCAACTCTGCATTTGAAAATGATACAAACCACAGCTCCTCTTACATAAATGCTCTTTACTTAATAGTGAGAATCACGCTGGGTTCTAGAACTCCGAAAAAACATTTGAGCCCAAAATTCACTGGGTTTACCAGTAATGAACTCTTGCTTGTGGGAAGACACAGATCCTGTGGTTTAACTCTGTTTCTGAAAGGAAATTCAGACCAGAGTTCTCAACCAAGAAAAATACTCTGTTTTAAGGCAAGAAGCATCCACTTCTTTCAACAGTCTCCAATACAGCAAGAACCATATTCATGCCCAGATTAAAAGAACTGTGTTTCCGACTCATATGGACCATATGTAGTTCAACTCTGCTTATGAAACTGATAAAAACCACAGCTCCTCTTACATAAATGCTCTTTAGTTAATAGTGAGAATCGCGTTGGGTTCTTGAACTGTGTAAAATCATTTGAGCCGAAAATTCACTTGGTTTACCAGAAATGAACTCTTGCTCATAGGAAGACACAGATCCTGTTGTTTAACTCCTTAGCTGTAGGGAAATTCAGACCAGTGTTCTCATCCATTAAACACACTCTGTTTTCATGCAAGAAGAAAGCTCTTCATTCCAGAGTCTCCAATACAGCAAGAACCATATGCATGCCCTGAAAATAGAACTGTGTTTCTGACTCATACGGACCATAGGTAGTTCAACTCGGCATATGAAACTGATACAAACCACAGCTCCTCTTACATAAATGCTCTTTAGTTAATAGTGAGAATCGCGTTGGGTTTGTGAACTGTGTAAAATCATTTGAGCCCAAAAATCATTTGGTTTACCAGAAATGAACTCTAGCTCGTAGGATGACACAGATCCTGTTGTTTAACTCGGTACCTGTAGGGAAATTTAGACCAGTGTTCTCATCCATTAAACACACTCTGTTTTCACGCAAGAAACAAGCTCTTCTTTCCAGAGTCTCCAATATAGCAAGAACCATGTGCATGCCCTGAAAAGAAGAACTGCGTTTCCTACTCATACGGACCATATGTAGTTCAACTCTGCTTTTGAAAATGATACAAACCACAGCTCCTCTTACATAAATGCTCTTTACTTAATAGTGAGAATCGCGCTGGGTTCTAGAACTCCGAAAAAACATTTGAGCCCAAAATTCACTGGGTTTACCAGTAATGAACTCTTGCTTGTCGGAAGACACAGATCCTGTGGTTTAACTCTGTTTCTGAAAGGAAATTCAGACCAGAGTTCTCAACCAAGAAAAATACTCTGTTTTAAGGCAAGAAGCATCCACTTCTTTCAACAGTCTCCAATACAGCAAGAACCATATTCATGCCCAGATTAAAAGAACTGTGTTTCCGACTCATATGGACCATATGTAGTTCAACTCTGCTTATGAAACTGATACAAACCACAGCTCCTCTTACATAAATGCTCTTTAGTTAATAGTGAGAATCGCGTTGGGTTCTTGAACTGTGTAAAATCATTTGAGCCGAAAATTCACTTGGTTTACCAGAAATGAACTCTTGCTCATAGGAAGACACAGATCCTGTTGTTTAACTCCTTAGCTGTAGGGAAATTCAGACCAGTGTTCTCATCCATTAAACACACTCTGTTTTCATGCAAGAAGCAAACTCTTCATTCCAGAGTCTCCAATACAGCAAGAACCATATGCATGCCCTGAAAATAGAACTGTGTTTCTGACTCTTACGGACCATAGGTAGTTCAACTCGGCATATGAAACTGATACAAACCACAGCTCCTCTTACATAAATGCTCTTTAGTTAATAGTGAGAATCGCGTTGGGTTTGTGAACTGTGTAAAATCATTTGAGCCCAAAATTCATTGGGTTTACCAGAAATGAACTCTAGCTCGTAGGAAGACACAGATCCTGTTGTTTAACTCCGTACCTGTAGGGAAATTTAGACCAGTGTTCTCATCCATTAAACACACTCTGTTTTCACGCAAGAAACAAGCTCTTCTTTCCAGAGTCTCCAATATAGCAAGAACCATGTGCATGCCCTGAAAAGAAGAACTGCGTTTCCTACTCATACGGACCATATGTAGTTCAACTCTGCTTTTGTAAATGATACAAACCACAGCTCCTCTTACATAAATGCTCTTTACTTAATAGTGAGAATCGCGCTGGGTTCTAGAACTCCGAAAAAACATTTGAGCCCAAAATTCACTGGGTTTACCAGTAATGAACTCTTGCTTGTCGGAAGACACAGATCCTGTGGTTTAACTCTGTTTATGAAAGGAAATTCAGACCAGAGTTCTCAACCAAGAAAAATACTCTGTTTTAAGGCAAGAAGCATCCACTTCTTTCAGCAGTCTCCAATACAGCAAGACCCATATTCATGCCCAGATTAAAAGAACTGTGTTTCCGACTCATATGGACCATATGTAGTTCAACTCTGCTTATGAAACTGATACAAACCACAGCTCCGCTTACATAAATGCTCTTTAGTTAATAGTGAGAATCGCGTTGGGTTCGTGAACTGTGTAAAATCATTTGAGCCCAAAATTCACTTGGTTTACCAGAAATGAACTCTTGCTCATAGGAAGACACAGATCCTGTGGTTTAACTCTGTTTCTGAAAGGAAATTCAGACCAGAGTTCTCAACCAAGAAAAATACTCTGTTTTAAGGCAAGAAGCATCCTCTTCTTTCAAGAGTCTCCAATACAGCAAGAACCATGGGCATGCCCAGATTAAAAGAACTGTGTTTCCTACTCACACGTACCATATGTAGTTCAACTCTGCTTATGAAACTGATACAAACCATAGCTCCCCTTACATAAATGCTCTTTAATTAATAGTGAAAATCGCGTTGGGTTTGTGAACTGTGTAAAATCATTTGAGCCTAAAATTCACTTGCTTTACCAGAAATTAACTCTTGCATGTAGGAGGACACAGATCCTGTGGTTTAACTCTGTTTCTCAAGGGAAATTCAGACCAAAGTTCTCATGCAAGAAAAACACTCTGTTTTAAGGGAAGAAGCATCCTCTTCTTTCAAGTGTCTCCAATACGGCAAGAACCATGAGCATGCCATTGAAAAGAGAACTGTGTTTCCTACTCATACAGACCATATGTAGTTCAACTCTGCTTATGGAACTGATACTAACCACAGCTCTTCTTACATAAATGTTCTTTATTTAATAGTGAGAATCGCGTTGGGTTCGTTAAATGTGTAAAACCATTTGAGCCCAAAATTCACTGGGTTTACCAGAAATGAACTCTTGCTTGTAGGAAGACACAGATCCTGAGGTTTTACTCTGTTTCTGAATTGAAATTCAGACCAGAGATCTCATCCCTGAAAAACACTATGTTAAGGCAAGAACCTTCCTCTTCTTTCCAGCGTTTCCAATACAGCAAGAACCATGAGCATACCCAGACAAAAAGAACTGTCTTTCCTACTCATACGGACCATATGTAGTTCAACTCTGCTTATGAAACTGATACAAACCACAGCTCCTCTTACATAAATGCTCTTTACTTAATAGTGAGTATCGCGCTGGGTTCTAGAACTCCGAAAAAACATTTGAGCCCAAAATTCACTGGGTTTACCAGTAATGAACTCTTGCTTGTGGGAAGACACAGATCCTGTGGTTTAACTCTGTTTCTGAAAGGAAATTCAGACCAGAGTTCTCAACCAAGAAAAATACTCTGTTTTAAGGCAAGAAGCATCCACTTCTTTCAGCAGTCTCCAATACAGCAAGAACCATATTCATGCCCAGATTAAAAGAACTGTGTTTCCGACTCATATGGACCATAAGTAGTTCAACTCTGCTTATGAAACTGATACAAACCACAGCTCCGCTTACATAAATGCTCTTTAGTTAATAGTGAGAATCGCGTTGGGTTCTTGAACTGTGTAAAATCATTTCAGCCGAAAATTCACTTGGTTTACCAGAAATGAACTCTTGCTCATAGGAAGACACAGATCCTGTTGTTTAACTCCTTAGCTGTAGGGAAATTCAGACCAGTGTTCTCATCCATTAAACACACTCTGTTTTCATGCAAGAAGAAAGCTCTTCATTCCAGAGTCTCCAATACAGCAAGAACCATATGCATGCCCTGAAAATAGAACTGTGTTTCTGACTCAAACGGACCATAGGTAGTTCAACTCGGCATATGAAACTGATACAAACCACAGCTCCTCTTACATAAATGCTCTTTAGTTAATAGCGAGAATCGCGTTGGGTTTGTGAACTGTGTAAAATCATTTGAGCCCAAAATTCATTTGGTTTACCAGAAATGAACTCTAGCTCGTAGGAAGACACAGATCCTGTTGTTTAACTCCGTACCTGTAGGGAAATTTAGACCAGTGTTCTCATCCATTAAACACACTCTGTTTTCACGCAAGAAACAAGCTCTTCTTTCCAGAGTCTCCAATATAGCAAGAACCATGTGCATGCCCTGAAAAGAAGAACTGCGTTTCCTACTCATACGGACCATATGTAGTTCAACTCTGCTTTTGAAAATGATACAAACCACAGCTCCTCTTACATAAATGCTCTTTACTTAATAGTGAGAATCACGCTGGGTTCTAGAACTCCGAAAAAACATTTGAGCCCAAAATTCACTGGGTTTACCAGTAATGAACTCTTGCTTGTGGGAAGACACAGATCCTGTGGTTTAACTCTGTTTCTGAAAGGAAATTCAGACCAGAGTTCTCAACCAAGAAAAATACTCTGTTTTAAGGCAAGAAGCATCCTCTTCTTTCAAGAGTCTCCAATACAGCAAGAACCATGGGCATGGCCAGAAAAAAAGAACTGTGTTTCCTACTCACACGTACCATATGTAGTTCAACTCTGCTTATGAAACTGATACAAACCACAGCTCCCCTTACATAAATGCTCTTTAATTAATAGTGAAAATCGCGTTGGGTTTGTGAACTGTGTAAAATCATTTGAGCCTAAAATTCACTTGCTTTACCAGAAATTAACTCTTGCTTGTAGGAAGACACAGATCTGTGGTTTAACTCTGTTTCTGAAGGGAAATTCAGACCAAAGTTCTCATGCAAGAAAAACACTCTGTTTTAAGGGAAGAAGCATCCTCTTCTTTCAAGTGTCTCCAATACGGCAAGAACCATGAGCATGCCATTGAAAAGAGAACTGTGTTTCCTACTCATACAGACCATATGTAGTTCAACTCTGCTTATGGAACTGATACTAACCACAGCTCTTCTTACATAAATGTTCTTTATTTAATAGTGAGAATCGCGTTGGGTTCGTTAAATGTGTAAAACCATTTGAGCCCAAAATTCACTGGGTTTACCAGAAATGAACTCTTGCTTGTAGGAAGACACAGATCCTGAGGTTTTACTCTGTTTCTGAATTGAAATTCAGACCAGAGATCTCATCCCTGAAAAACACTATGTTAAGGCAAGAACCTTCCTCTTCTTTCCAGCGTTTCCAATACAGCAAGAACCATGAGCATACCCAGACAAAAAGAACTGTCTTTCCTACTCATACGGACCATATGTAGTTCAACTCTGCTTATGAAACTGATACAAACCACAGCTCCTCTTACATAAATGCTCTTTAGTTAATAGCGAGAATCGCGTTGGGTTTGTGAACTGTGTAAAATCATTTGAGCCCAAAATTCATTTGGTTTACCAGAAATGAACTCTAGCTCGTAGGAAGACACAGATCCTGTTGTTTAACTCCGTACCTGTAGGGAAATTTAGACCAGTGTTCTCATCCATTTAACACACTCTGTTTTCACGCAAGAAACAAGCTCTTCTTTCCAGAGTCTCCAATATAGCAAGAACCATGTGCATGCCCTGAAAAGAAGAACTGCGTTTCCTACTCATACGGACCATATGTAGTTCAACTCTGCTTTTGAAAATGATACAAACCACAGCTCCTCTTACATAAATGCTCTTTACTTAATAGTGAGAATCACGCTGGGTTCTAGAACTCCGAAAAAACATTTGGGCCCAAAATTCACTGGGTTTACCAGTAATGAACTCTTGCTTGTGGGAAGACACAGATCCTGTGGTTTAACTCTGTTTCTGAAAGGAAATTCAGACCAGAGTTCTCAACCAAGAAAAATACTCTGTTTTAAGGCAAGAAGCATCCTCTTCTTTCAAGAGTCTCCAATACAGCAAGAACCATGGGCATGCCCAGAAAAAAAGAACTGTGTTTCCTACTCACACGTACCATATGTAGTTCAACTCTGCTTATGAAACTGATACAAACCACAGCTCCCCTTACATAAATGCTCTTTAATTAATAGTGAAAATCGCGTTGGGTTTGTGAACTGTGTAAAATCATTTGAGCCTAAAATTCACTTGCTTTACCAGAAATTAACTCTTGCTTGTAGGAAGACACAGATCTGTGGTTTAACTCTGTTTCTGAAGGGAAATTCAGACCAAAGTTCTCATGCAAGAAAAACACTCTGTTTTAAGGGAAGAAGCATCCTCTTCTTTCAAGTGTCTCCAATACGGCAAGAACCATGAGCATGCCATTGAAAAGAGAACTGTGTTTCCTACTCATACAGACCATATGTAGTTCAACTCTGCTTATGGAACTGATACTAACCACAGCTCTTCTTACATAAATGTTCTTTATTTAATAGTGAGAATCGCGTTGGGTTCGTTAAATGTGTAAAACCATTTGAGCCCAAAATTCACTGGGTTTACCAGAAATGAACTCTTGCTTGTAGGAAGACACAGATCCTGAGGTTTTACTCTGTTTCTGAATTGAAATTCAGACCAGAGATCTCATCCCTGAAAAACACTATGTTAAGGCAAGAACCTTCCTCTTCTTTCCAGCGTTTCCAATACAGCAAGAACCATGAGCATACCCAGACAAAAAGAACTGTCTTTCCTACTCATACGGACCATATGTAGTTCAACTCTGCTTATGAAACTGATACAAACCACAGCTCCTCTTACATAAATGCTCTTTACTTAATAGTGAGAATCGCGCTGGGTTCTAGAACTCCGAAAAAACATTTGAGCCCAAAATTCACTGGGTTTACCAGTAATGAACTCTTGCTTGTCGGAAGACACAGATCCTGTGGTTTAACTCTGTTTCTGAAAGGAAATTCAGACCAGAGTTCTCAACCAAGAAAAATACTCTGTTTTAAGGCAAGAAGCATCCTCTTCTTTCAAGAGTCTCCAATACAGCAAGAACCATGGGCATGCCCAGATTAAAAGAACTGTGTTTCCTACTCACACGTACCATATGTAGTTCAACTCTGCTTATGAAACTGATACAAACCACAGCTCCGCTTACATAAATGCTCTTTAGTTAATAGTGAGAATCGCGTTGGGTTCTTGAACTGTGTAAAATCATTTCAGCCGAAAATTCACTTGGTTTACCAGAAATGAACTCTTGCTCATAGGAAGACACAGATCCTGTTGTTTAACTCCTTAGCTGTAGGGAAATTCAGACCAGTGTTCTCATCCATTAAACACACTCTGTTTTCATGCAAGAAGAAAGCTCTTCATTCCAGAGTCTCCAATACAGCAAGAACCATATGCATGCCCTGAAAATAGAACTGTGTTTCTGACTCAAACGGACCATAGGTAGTTCAACTCGGCATATGAAACTGATACAAACCACAGCTCCTCTTACATAAATGCTCTTTAGTTAATAGCGAGAATCGCGTTGGGTTTGTGAACTGTGTAAAATCATTTGAGCCCAAAATTCATTTGGTTTACCAGAAATGAACTCTAGCTCGTAGGAAGACACAGATCCTGTTGTTTAACTCCGTACCTGTAGGGAAATTTAGACCAGTGTTCTCATCCATTAAACACACTCTGTTTTCACGCAAGAAACAAGCTCTTCTTTCCAGAGTCTCCAATATAGCAAGAACCATGTGCATGCCCTGAAAAGAAGAACTGCGTTTCCTACTCATACGGACCATATGTAGTTCAACTCTGCTTTTGAAAATGATACAAACCACAGCTCCTCTTACATAAATGCTCTTTACTTAATAGTGAGAATCACGCTGGGTTCTAGAACTCCGAAAAAACATTTGGGCCCAAAATTCACTGGGTTTACCAGTAATGAACTCTTGCTTGTGGGAAGACACAGATCCTGTGGTTTAACTCTGTTTCTGAAAGGAAATTCAGACCAGAGTTCTCAACCAAGAAAAATACTCTGTTTTAAGGCAAGAAGCATCCTCTTCTTTCAAGAGTCTCCAATACAGCAAGAACCATGGGCATGCCCAGAAAAAAAGAACTGTGTTTCCTACTCACACGTACCATATGTAGTTCAACTCTGCTTATGAAACTGATACAAACCACAGCTCCCCTTACATAAATGCTCTTTAATTAATAGTGAAAATCGCGTTGGGTTTGTGAACTGTGTAAAATCATTTGAGCCTAAAATTCACTTGCTTTACCAGAAATTAACTCTTGCTTGTAGGAAGACACAGATCTGTGGTTTAACTCTGTTTCTGAAGGGAAATTCAGACCAAAGTTCTCATGCAAGAAAAACACTCTGTTTTAAGGGAAGAAGCATCCTCTTCTTTCAAGTGTCTCCAATACGGCAAGAACCATGAGCATGCCATTGAAAAGAGAACTGTGTTTCCTACTCATACAGACCATATGTAGTTCAACTCTGCTTATGGAACTGATACTAACCACAGCTCTTCTTACATAAATGTTCTTTATTTAATAGTGAGAATCGCGTTGGGTTCGTTAAATGTGTAAAACCATTTGAGCCCAAAATTCACTGGGTTTACCAGAAATGAACTCTTGCTTGTAGGAAGACACAGATCCTGAGGTTTTACTCTGTTTCTGAATTGAAATTCAGACCAGAGATCTCATCCCTGAAAAACACTATGTTAAGGCAAGAACCATCCTCTTCTTTCCAGCGTTTCCAATACAGCAAGAACCATGAGCATACCCAGACAAAAAGAACTGTCTTTCCTACTCATACGGACCATATGTAGTTCAACTCTGCTTATGAAACTGATACAAACCACAGCTCCTCTTACATAAATGCTCTTTATTTAATAGTGAGAATCGCGCTGGGTTCTAGAACTCCGAAAAAACATTTGAGCCCAAAATTCACTGGGTTTACCAGTAATGAACTCTTGCTTGTCGGAAGACACAGATCCTGTGGTTTAACTCTGTTTCTGAAAGGAAATTCAGACCAGAGTTCTCAACCAAGAAAAATACTCTGTTTTAAGGCAAGAAGCATCCTCTTCTTTCAAGAGTCTCCAATACAGCAAGAACCATGGGCATGCCCAGATTAAAAGAACTGTGTTTCCTACTCACACGTACCATATGTAGTTCAACTCTGCTTATGAAACTGATACAAACCACAGCTCCCCTTACATAAATGCTCTTTAATTAATAGTGAAAATCGCGTTGGGTTTGTGAACTGTGTAAAATCATTTGAGCCTAAAATTCACTTGCTTTACCAGAAATTAACTCTTGCATGTAGGAGGACACAGATCCTGTGGTTTAACTCTGTTTCTCAAGGGAAATTCAGACCAAAGTTCTCATGCAAGAAAAACACTCTGTTTTAAGGGAAGAAGCATCCTCTTCTTTCAAGTGTCTCCAATACGGCAAGAACCATGAGCATGCCATTGAAAAGAGAACTGTGTTTCCTACTCATACAGACCATATGTAGTTCAACTCTGCTTATGGAACTGATACTAACCACAGCTCTTCTTACATAAATGTTCTTTATTTAATAGTGAGAATCGCGTTGGGTTCATTAAATGTGTAAAACCATTTGAGCCCAAAATTCACTGGGTTTACCAGAAATGAACTCTTGCTTGTAGGAAGACACAGATCCTGAGGTTTTACTCTGTTTCTGAATTGAAATTCAGACCAGAGATCTCATCCCTGAAAAACACTATGTTAAGGCAAGAACCTTCCTCTTCTTTCCAGCGTTTCCAATACAGCAAGAAACATGAGCATACCCAGACAAAAAGAACTGTCTTTCCTACTCATACGGACCATATGTAGTTCAACTCTGCTTATGAAACTGATACAAACCACAGCTCCTCTTACATAAATGCTCTTTACTTAATAGTGAGTATCGCGCTGGGTTCTAGAACTCCGAAAAAACATTTGAGCCCAAAATTCACTGGGTTTACCAGTAATGAACTCTTGCTTGTGGGAAGACACAGATCCTGTGGTTTAACTCTGTTTCTGAAAGGAAATTCAGACCAGAGTTCTCAACCAAGAAAAATACTCTGTTTTAAGGCAAGAAGCATCCACTTCTTTCAGCAGTCTCCAATACAGCAAGAACAATATTCATGCCCAGATTAAAAGAACTGTGTTTCCGACTCATATGGACCATAAGTAGTTCAACTCTGCTTATGAAACTGATACAAACCACAGCTCCGCTTACATAAATGCTCTTTAGTTAATAGTGAGAATCGCGTTGGGTTCTTGAACTGTGTAAAATCATTTCAGCCGAAAATTCACTTGGTTTACCAGAAATGAACTCTTGCTCATAGGAAGACACAGATCCTGTTGTTTAACTCCTTAGCTGTAGGGAAATTCAGACCAGTGTTCTCATCCATTAAACACACTCTGTTTTCATGCAAGAAGAAAGCTCTTCATTCCAGAGTCTCCAATACAGCAAGAACCATATGCATGCCCTGAAAATAGAACTGTGTTTCTGACTCAAACGGACCATAGGTAGTTCAACTCGGCATATGAAACTGATACAAACCACAGCTCCTCTTACATAAATGCTCTTTAGTTAATAGCGAGAATCGCGTTGGGTTTGTGAACTGTGTAAAATCATTTGAGCCCAAAATTCATTTGGTTTACCAGAAATGAACTCTAGCTCGTAGGAAGACACAGATCCTGTTGTTTAACTCCGTACCTGTAGGGAAATTTAGACCAGTGTTCTCATCCATTAAACACACTCTGTTTTCACGCAAGAAACAAGCTCTTCTTTCCAGAGTCTCCAATATAGCAAGAACCATGTGCATGCCCTGAAAAGAAGAACTGCGTTTCCTACTCATACGGACCATATGTAGTTCAACTCTGCTTTTGAAAATGATACAAACCACAGCTCCTCTTACATAAATGCTCTTTACTTAATAGTGAGAATCACGCTGGGTTCTAGAACTCCGAAAAAACATTTGAGCCCAAAATTCACTGGGTTTACCAGTAATGAACTCTTGCTTGTGGGAAGACACAGATCCTGTGGTTTAACTCTGTTTCTGAAAGGAAATTCAGACCAGAGTTCTCAACCAAGAAAAATACTCTGTTTTAAGGCAAGAAGCATCCTCTTCTTTCAAGAGTCTCCAATACAGCAAGAACCATGGGCATGCCCAGAAAAAAAGAACTGTGTTTCCTACTCACACGTACCATATGTAGTTCAACTCTGCTTATGAAACTGATACAAACCACAGCTCCCCTTACATAAATGCTCTTTAATTAATAGTGAAAATCGCGTTGGGTTTGTGAACTGTGTAAAATCATTTGAGCCTAAAATTCACTTGCTTTACCAGAAATTAACTCTTGCTTGTAGGAAGACACAGATCTGTGGTTTAACTCTGTTTCTGAAGGGAAATTCAGACCAAAGTTCTCATGCAAGAAAAACACTCTGTTTTAAGGGAAGAAGCATCCTCTTCTTTCAAGTGTCTCCAATACGGCAAGAACCATGAGCATGCCATTGAAAAGAGAACTGTGTTTCCTACTCATACAGACCATATGTAGTTCAACTCTGCTTATGGAACTGATACTAACCACAGCTCTTCTTACATAAATGTTCTTTATTTAATAGTGAGAATCGCGTTGGGTTCGTTAAATGTGTAAAACCATTTGAGCCCAAAATTCACTGGGTTTACCAGAAATGAACTCTTGCTTGTAGGAAGACACAGATCCTGAGGTTTTACTCTGTTTCTGAATTGAAATTCAGACCAGAGATCTCATCCCTGAAAAACACTATGTTAAGGCAAGAACCTTCCTCTTCTTTCCAGCGTTTCCAATACAGCAAGAACCATGAGCATACCCAGACAAAAAGAACTGTCTTTCCTACTCATACGGACCATATGTAGTTCAACTCTGCTTATGAAACTGATACAAACCACAGCTCCTCTTACATAAATGCTCTTTAGTTAATAGCGAGAATCGCGTTGGGTTTGTGAACTGTGTAAAATCATTTGAGCCCAAAATTCATTTGGTTTACCAGAAATGAACTCTAGCTCGTAGGAAGACACAGATCCTGTTGTTTAACTCCGTACCTGTAGGGAAATTTAGACCAGTGTTCTCATCCATTAAACACACTCTGTTTTCACGCAAGAAACAAGCTCTTCTTTCCAGAGTCTCCAATATAGCAAGAACCATGTGCATGCCCTGAAAAGAAGAACTGCGTTTCCTACTCATACGGACCATATGTAGTTCAACTCTGCTTTTGAAAATGATACAAACCACAGCTCCTCTTACATAAATGCTCTTTACTTAATAGTGAGAATCACGCTGGGTTCTAGAACTCCGAAAAAACATTTGGGCCCAAAATTCACTGGGTTTACCAGTAATGAACTCTTGCTTGTGGGAAGACACAGATCCTGTGGTTTAACTCTGTTTCTGAAAGGAAATTCAGACCAGAGTTCTCAACCAAGAAAAATACTCTGTTTTAAGGCAAGAAGCATCCTCTTCTTTCAAGAGTCTCCAATACAGCAAGAACCATGGGCATGCCCAGAAAAAAAGAACTGTGTTTCCTACTCACACGTACCATATGTAGTTCAACTCTGCTTATGAAACTGATACAAACCACAGCTCCCCTTACATAAATGCTCTTTAATTAATAGTGAAAATCGCGTTGGGTTTGTGAACTGTGTAAAATCATTTGAGCCTAAAATTCACTTGCTTTACCAGAAATTAACTCTTGCTTGTAGGAAGACACAGATCTGTGGTTTAACTCTGTTTCTGAAGGGAAATTCAGACCAAAGTTCTCATGCAAGAAAAACACTCTGTTTTAAGGGAAGAAGCATCCTCTTCTTTCAAGTGTCTCCAATACGGCAAGAACCATGAGCATGCCATTGAAAAGAGAACTGTGTTTCCTACTCATACAGACCATATGTAGTTCAACTCTGCTTATGGAACTGATACTAACCACAGCTCTTCTTACATAAATGTTCTTTATTTAATAGTGAGAATCGCGTTGGGTTCGTTAAATGTGTAAAACCATTTGAGCCCAAAATTCACTGGGTTTACCAGAAATGAACTCTTGCTTGTAGGAAGACACAGATCCTGAGGTTTTACTCTGTTTCTGAATTGAAATTCAGACCAGAGATCTCATCCCTGAAAAACACTATGTTAAGGCAAGAACCTTCCTCTTCTTTCCAGCGTTTCCAATACAGCAAGAACCATGAGCATACCCAGACAAAAAGAACTGTCTTTCCTACTCATACGGACCATATGTAGTTCAACTCTGCTTATGAAACTGATACAAACCACAGCTCCTCTTACATAAATGCTCTTTACTTAATAGTGAGAATCGCGCTGGGTTCTAGAACTCCGAAAAAACATTTGAGCCCAAAATTCACTGGGTTTACCAGTAATGAACTCTTGCTTGTCGGAAGACACAGATCCTGTGGTTTAACTCTGTTTCTGAAAGGAAATTCAGACCAGAGTTCTCAACCAAGAAAAATACTCTGTTTTAAGGCAAGAAGCATCCTCTTCTTTCAAGAGTCTCCAATACAGCAAGAACCATGGGCATGCCCAGATTAAAAGAACTGTGTTTCCTACTCACACGTACCATATGTAGTTCAACTCTGCTTATGAAACTGATACAAACCACAGCTCCGCTTACATAAATGCTCTTTAGTTAATAGTGAGAATCGCGTTGGGTTCTTGAACTGTGTAAAATCATTTGAGCCGAAAATTCACTTGGTTTACCAGAAATGAACTCTTGCTCATAGGAAGACACAGATCCTGTTGTTTAACTCCTTAGCTGTAGGGAAATTCAGACCAGTGTTCTCATCCATTAAACACACTCTGTTTTCATGCAAGAAGAAAGCTCTTCATTCCAGAGTCTCCAATACAGCAAGAACCATATGCATGCCCTGAAAATAGAACTGTGTTTCTGACTCAAACGGACCATAGGTAGTTCAACTCGGCATATGAAACTGATACAAACCACAGCTCCTCTTACATAAATGCTCTTTAGTTAATAGCGAGAATCGCGTTGGGTTTGTGAACTGTGTAAAATCATTTGAGCCCAAAATTCATTTGGTTTACCAGAAATGAACTCTAGCTCGTAGGAAGACACAGATCCTGTTGTTTAACTCCGTACCTGTAGGGAAATTTAGACCAGTGTTCTCATCCATTAAACACACTCTGTTTTCACGCAAGAAACAAGCTCTTCTTTCCAGAGTCTCCAATATAGCAAGAACCATGTGCATGCCCTGAAAAGAAGAACTGCGTTTCCTACTCATACGGACCATATGTAGTTCAACTCTGCTTTTGAAAATGATACAAACCACAGCTCCTCTTACATAAATGCTCTTTACTTAATAGTGAGAATCACGCTGGGTTCTAGAACTCCGAAAAAACATTTGGGCCCAAAATTCACTGGGTTTACCAGTAATGAACTCTTGCTTGTGGGAAGACACAGATCCTGTGGTTTAACTCTGTTTCTGAAAGGAAATTCAGACCAGAGTTCTCAACCAAGAAAAATACTCTGTTTTAAGGCAAGAAGCATCCTCTTCTTTCAAGAGTCTCCAATACAGCAAGAACCATGGGCATGCCCAGAAAAAAAGGACTGTGTTTCCTACTCACACGTACCATATGTAGTTCAACTCTGCTTATGAAACTGATACAAACCACAGCTCCCCTTACATAAATGCTCTTTAATTAATAGTGAAAATCGCGTTGGGTTTGTGAACTGTGTAAAATCATTTGAGCCTAAAATTCACTTGCTTTACCAGAAATTAACTCTTGCTTGTAGGAAGACACAGATCTGTGGTTTAACTCTGTTTCTGAAGGGAAATTCAGACCAAAGTTCTCATGCAAGAAAAACACTCTGTTTTAAGGGAAGAAGCATCCTCTTCTTTCAAGTGTCTCCAATACGGCAAGAACCATGAGCATGCCATTGAAAAGAGAACTGTGTTTCCTACTCATACAGACCATATGTAGTTCAACTCTGCTTATGGAACTGATACTAACCACAGCTCTTCTTACATAAATGTTCTTTATTTAATAGTGAGAATCGCGTTGGGTTCGTTAAATGTGTAAAACCATTTGAGCCCAAAATTCACTGGGTTTACCAGAAATGAACTCTTGCTTGTAGGAAGACACAGATCCTGAGGTTTTACTCTGTTTCTGAATTGAAATTCAGACCAGAGATCTCATCCCTGAAAAACACTATGTTAAGGCAAGAACCATCCTCTTCTTTCCAGCGTTTCCAATACAGCAAGAACCATGAGCATACCCAGACAAAAAGAACTGTCTTTCCTACTCATACGGACCATATGTAGTTCAACTCTGCTTATGAAACTGATACAAACCACAGCTCCTCTTACATAAATGCTCTTTAGTTAATAGCGAGAATCGCGTTGGGTTTGTGAACTGTGTAAAATCATTTGAGCCCAAAATTCATTTGGTTTACCAGAAATGAACTCTAGCTCGTAGGAAGACACAGATCCTGTTGTTTAACTCCGTACCTGTAGGGAAATTTAGACCAGTGTTCTCATCCATTTAACACACTCTGTTTTCACGCAAGAAACAAGCTCTTCTTTCCAGAGTCTCCAATATAGCAAGAACCATGTGCATGCCCTGAAAAGAAGAACTGCGTTTCCTACTCATACGGACCATATGTAGTTCAACTCTGCTTTTGAAAATGATACAAACCACAGCTCCTCTTACATAAATGCTCTTTACTTAATAGTGAGAATCACGCTGGGTTCTAGAACTCCGAAAAAACATTTGGGCCCAAAATTCACTGGGTTTACCAGTAATGAACTCTTGCTTGTGGGAAGACACAGATCCTGTGGTTTAACTCTGTTTCTGAAAGGAAATTCAGACCAGAGTTCTCAACCAAGAAAAATACTCTGTTTTAAGGCAAGAAGCATCCTCTTCTTTCAAGAGTCTCCAATACAGCAAGAACCATGGGCATGCCCAGAAAAAAAGAACTGTGTTTCCTACTCACACGTACCATATGTAGTTCAACTCTGCTTATGAAACTGATACAAACCACAGCTCCCCTTACATAAATGCTCTTTAATTAATAGTGAAAATCGCGTTGGGTTTGTGAACTGTGTAAAATCATTTGAGCCTAAAATTCACTTGCTTTACCAGAAATTAACTCTTGCTTGTAGGAAGACACAGATCTGTGGTTTAACTCTGTTTCTGAAGGGAAATTCAGACCAAAGTTCTCATGCAAGAAAAACACTCTGTTTTAGGGGAAGAAGCATCCTCTTCTTTCAAGTGTCTCCAATACGGCAAGAACCATGAGCATGCCATTGAAAAGAGAACTGTGTTTCCTACTCATACAGACCATATGTAGTTCAACTCTGCTTATGGAACTGATACTAACCACAGCTCTTCTTACAATAATGTTCTTTATTTAATAGTGAGAATCGCGTTGGGTTCGTTAAATGTGTAAAACCATTTGAGCCCAAAATTCACTGGGTTTACCAGAAATGAACTCTTGCTTGTAGGAAGACACAGATCCTGAGGTTTTACTCTGTTTCTGAATTGAAATTCAGACCAGAGATCTCATCCCTGAAAAACACTATGTTAAGGCAAGAACCTTCCTCTTCTTTCCAGCGTTTCCAATACAGCAAGAACCATGAGCATACCCAGACAAAAAGAACTGTCTTTCCTACTCATACGGACCATATGTAGTTCAACTCTGCTTATGAAACTGATACAAACCACAGCTCCTCTTACATAAATGCTCTTTACTTAATAGTGAGAATCGCGCTGGGTTCTAGAACTCCGAAAAAACATTTGAGCCCAAAATTCACTGGGTTTACCAGTAATGAACTCTTGCTTGTCGGAAGACACAGATCCTGTGGTTTAACTCTGTTTCTGAAAGGAAATTCAGACCAGAGTTCTCAACCAAGAAAAATACTCTGTTTTAAGGCAAGAAGCATCCTCTTCTTTCAAGAGTCTCCAATACAGCAAGAACCATGGGCATGCCCAGATTAAAAGAACTGTGTTTCCTACTCACACGTACCATATGTAGTTCAACTCTGCTTATGAAACTGATACAAACCACAGCTCCGCTTACATAAATGCTCTTTAGTTAATAGTGAGAATCGCGTTGGGTTCTTGAACTGTGTAAAATCATTTCAGCCGAAAATTCACTTGGTTTACCAGAAATGAACTCTTGCTCATAGGAAGACACAGATCCTGTTGTTTAACTCCTTAGCTGTAGGGAAATTCAGACCAGTGTTCTCATCCATTAAACACACTCTGTTTTCATGCAAGAAGAAAGCTCTTCATTCCAGAGTCTCCAATACAGCAAGAACCATATGCATGCCCTGAAAATAGAACTGTGTTTCTGACTCAAACGGACCATAGGTAGTTCAACTCGGCATATGAAACTGATACAAACCACAGCTCCTCTTACATAAATGCTCTTTAGTTAATAGCGAGAATCGCGTTGGGTTTGTGAACTGTGTAAAATCATTTGAGCCCAAAATTCATTTGGTTTACCAGAAATGAACTCTAGCTCGTAGGAAGACACAGATCCTGTTGTTTAACTCCGTACCTGTAGGGAAATTTAGACCAGTGTTCTCATCCATTAAACACACTCTGTTTTCACGCAAGAAACAAGCTCTTCTTTCCAGAGTCTCCAATATAGCAAGAACCATGTGCATGCCCTGAAAAGAAGAACTGCGTTTCCTACTCATACGGACCATATGTAGTTCAACTCTGCTTTTGAAAATGATACAAACCACAGCTCCTCTTACATAAATGCTCTTTACTTAATAGTGAGAATCACGCTGGGTTCTAGAACTCCGAAAAAACATTTGGGCCCAAAATTCACTGGGTTTACCAGTAATGAACTCTTGCTTGTGGGAAGACACAGATCCTGTGGTTTAACTCTGTTTCTGAAAGGAAATTCAGACCAGAGTTCTCAACCAAGAAAAATACTCTGTTTTAAGGCAAGAAGCATCCTCTTCTTTCAAGAGTCTCCAATACAGCAAGAACCATGGGCATGCCCAGAAAAAAAGAACTGTGTTTCCTACTCACACGTACCATATGTAGTTCAACTCTGCTTATGAAACTGATACAAACCACAGCTCCCCTTACATAAATGCTCTTTAATTAATAGTGAAAATCGCGTTGGGTTTGTGAACTGTGTAAAATCATTTGAGCCTAAAATTCACTTGCTTTACCAGAAATTAACTCTTGCTTGTAGGAAGACACAGATCTGTGGTTTAACTCTGTTTCTGAAGGGAAATTCAGACCAAAGTTCTCATGCAAGAAAAACACTCTGTTTTAAGGGAAGAAGCATCCTCTTCTTTCAAGTGTCTCCAATACGGCAAGAACCATGAGCATGCCATTGAAAAGAGAACTGTGTTTCCTACTCATACAGACCATATGTAGTTCAACTCTGCTTATGGAACTGATACTAACCACAGCTCTTCTTACATAAATGTTCTTTATTTAATAGTGAGAATCGCGTTGGGTTCGTTAAATGTGTAAAACCATTTGAGCCCAAAATTCACTGGGTTTACCAGAAATGAACTCTTGCTTGTAGGAAGACACAGATCCTGAGGTTTTACTCTGTTTCTGAATTGAAATTCAGACCAGAGATCTCATCCCTGAAAAACACTATGTTAAGGCAAGAACCATCCTCTTCTTTCCAGCGTTTCCAATACAGCAAGAACCATGAGCATACCCAGACAAAAAGAACTGTCTTTCCTACTCATACGGACCATATGTAGTTCAACTCTGCTTATGAAACTGATACAAACCACAGCTCCTCTTACATAAATGCTCTTTATTTAATAGTGAGAATCGCGCTGGGTTCTAGAACTCCGAAAAAACATTTGAGCCCAAAATTCACTGGGTTTACCAGTAATGAACTCTTGCTTGTCGGAAGACACAGATCCTGTGGTTTAACTCTGTTTCTGAAAGGAAATTCAGACCAGAGTTCTCAACCAAGAAAAATACTCTGTTTTAAGGCAAGAAGCATCCTCTTCTTTCAAGAGTCTCCAATACAGCAAGAACCATGGGCATGCCCAGATTAAAAGAACTGTGTTTCCTACTCACACGTACCATATGTAGTTCAACTCTGCTTATGAAACTGATACAAACCACAGCTCCCCTTACATAAATGCTCTTTAATTAATAGTGAAAATCGCGTTGGGTTTGTGAACTGTGTAAAATCATTTGAGCCTAAAATTCACTTGCTTTACCAGAAATTAACTCTTGCATGTAGGAGGACACAGATCCTGTGGTTTAACTCTGTTTCTGAAGGGAAATTCAGACCAAAGTTCTCATGCAAGAAAAACACTCTGTTTTAAGGGAAGAAGCATCCTCTTCTTTCAAGTGTCTCCAATACGGCAAGAACCATGAGCATGCCATTGAAAAGAGAACTGTGTTTCCTACTCATACAGACCATATGTAGTTCAACTCTGCTTATGGAACTGATACTAACCACAGCTCTTCTTACATAAATGTTCTTTATTTAATAGTGAGAATCGCGTTGGGTTCGTTAAATGTGTAAAACCATTTGAGCCCAAAATTCACTGGGTTTACCAGAAATGAACTCTTGCTTGTAGGAAGACACAGATCCTGAGGTTTTACTCTGTTTCTGAATTGAAATTCAGACCAGAGATCTCATCCCTGAAAAACACTATGTTAAGGCAAGAACCTTCCTCTTCTTTCCAGCGTTTCCAATACAGCAAGAACCATGAGCATACCCAGACAAAAAGAACTGTCTTTCCTACTCATACGGACCATATGTAGTTCAACTCTGCTTATGAAACTGATACAAACCACAGCTCCTCTTACATAAATGCTCTTTACTTAATAGTGAGTATCGCGCTGGGTTCTAGAACTCCGAAAAAACATTTGAGCCCAAAATTCACTGGGTTTACCAGTAATGAACTCTTGCTTGTGGGAAGACACAGATCCTGTGGTTTAACTCTGTTTCTGAAAGGAAATTCAGACCAGAGTTCTCAACCAAGAAAAATACTCTGTTTTAAGGCAAGAAGCATCCACTTCTTTCAGCAGTCTCCAATACAGCAAGAACAATATTCATGCCCAGATTAAAAGAACTGTGTTTCCGACTCATATGGACCATAAGTAGTTCAACTCTGCTTATGAAACTGATACAAACCACAGCTCCGCTTACATAAATGCTCTTTAGTTAATAGTGAGAATCGCGTTGGGTTCTTGAACTGTGTAAAATCATTTCAGCCGAAAATTCACTTGGTTTACCAGAAATGAACTCTTGCTCATAGGAAGACACAGATCCTGTTGTTTAACTCCTTAGCTGTAGGGAAATTCAGACCAGTGTTCTCATCCATTAAACACACTCTGTTTTCATGCAAGAAGAAAGCTCTTCATTCCAGAGTCTCCAATACAGCAAGAACCATATGCATGCCCTGAAAATAGAACTGTGTTTCTGACTCAAACGGACCATAGGTAGTTCAACTCGGCATATGAAACTGATACAAACCACAGCTCCTCTTACATAAATGCTCTTTAGTTAATAGCGAGAATCGCGTTGGGTTTGTGAACTGTGTAAAATCATTTGAGCCCAAAATTCATTTGGTTTACCAGAAATGAACTCTAGCTCGTAGGAAGACACAGATCCTGTTGTTTAACTCCGTACCTGTAGGGAAATTTAGACCAGTGTTCTCATCCATTAAACACACTCTGTTTTCACGCAAGAAACAAGCTCTTCTTTCCAGAGTCTCCAATATAGCAAGAACCATGTGCATGCCCTGAAAAGAAGAACTGCGTTTCCTACTCATACGGACCATATGTAGTTCAACTCTGCTTTTGAAAATGATACAAACCACAGCTCCTCTTACATAAATGCTCTTTACTTAATAGTGAGAATCACGCTGGGTTCTAGAACTCTGAAAAAACATTTGAGCCCAAAATTCACTGGGTTTACCAGTAATGAACTCTTGCTTGTGGGAAGACACAGATCCTGTGGTTTAACTCTGTTTCTGAAAGGAAATTCAGACCAGAGTTCTCAACCAAGAAAAATACTCTGTTTTAAGGCAAGAAGCATCCTCTTCTTTCAAGAGTCTCCAATACAGCAAGAACCATGGGCATGCCCAGAAAAAAAAGAACTGTGTTTCCTACTCACACGTACCATATGTAGTTCAACTCTGCTTATGAAACTGATACAAACCACAGCTCCCCTTACATAAATGCTCTTTAATTAATAGTGAAAATCGCGTTGGGTTTGTGAACTGTGTAAAATCATTTGAGCCTAAAATTCACTTGCTTTACCAGAAATTAACTCTTGCTTGTAGGAAGACACAGATCTGTGGTTTAACTCTGTTTCTGAAGGGAAATTCAGACCAAAGTTCTCATGCAAGAAAAACACTCTGTTTTAAGGGAAGAAGCATCCTCTTCTTTCAAGTGTCTCCAATACGGCAAGAACCATGAGCATGCCATTGAAAAGAGAACTGTGTTTCCTACTCATACAGACCATATGTAGTTCAACTCTGCTTATGGAACTGATACTAACCACAGCTCTTCTTACATAAATGTTCTTTATTTAATAGTGAGAATCGCGTTGGGTTCGTTAAATGTGTAAAACCATTTGAGCCCAAAATTCACTGGGTTTACCAGAAATGAACTCTTGCTTGTAGGAAGACACAGATCCTGAGGTTTTACTCTGTTTCTGAATTGAAATTCAGACCAGAGATCTCATCCCTGAAAAACACTATGTTTAGGCAAGAACCTTCCTCTTCTTTCCAGCGTTTCCAATACAGCAAGAACCATGAGCATACCCAGACAAAAAGAACTGTCTTTCCTACTCATACGGACCATATGTAGTTCAACTCTGCTTATGAAACTGATACAAACCACAGCTCCTCTTACATAAATGCTCTTTAGTTAATAGCGAGAATCGCGTTGGGTTTGTGAACTGTGTAAAATCATTTGAGCCCAAAATTCATTTGGTTTACCAGAAATGAACTCTAGCTCGTAGGAAGACACAGATCCTGTTGTTTAACTCCGTACCTGTAGGGAAATTTAGACCAGTGTTCTCATCCATTAAACACACTCTGTTTTCACGCAAGAAACAAGCTCTTCTTTCCAGAGTCTCCAATATAGCAAGAACCATGTGCATGCCCTGAAAAGAAGAACTGCGTTTCCTACTCATACGGACCATATGTAGTTCAACTCTGCTTTTGAAAATGATACAAACCACAGCTCCTCTTACATAAATGCTCTTTACTTAATAGTGAGAATCACGCTGGGTTCTAGAACTCCGAAAAAACATTTGGGCCCAAAATTCACTGGGTTTACCAGTAATGAACTCTTGCTTGTGGGAAGACACAGATCCTGTGGTTTAACTCTGTTTCTGAAAGGAAATTCAGACCAGAGTTCTCAACCAAGAAAAATACTCTGTTTTAAGGCAAGAAGCATCCTCTTCTTTCAAGAGTCTCCAATACAGCAAGAACCATGGGCATGCCCAGAAAAAAAGAACTGTGTTTCCTACTCACACGTACCATATGTAGTTCAACTCTGCTTATGAAACTGATACAAACCACAGCTCCCCTTACATAAATGCTCTTTAATTAATAGTGAAAATCGCGTTGGGTTTGTGAACTGTGTAAAATCATTTGAGCCTAAAATTCACTTGCTTTACCAGAAATTAACTCTTGCTTGTAGGAAGACACAGATCTGTGGTTTAACTCTGTTTCTGAAGGGAAATTCAGACCAAAGTTCTCATGCAAGAAAAACACTCTGTTTTAAGGGAAGAAGCATCCTCTTCTTTCAAGTGTCTCCAATACGGCAAGAACCATGAGCATGCCATTGAAAAGAGAACTGTGTTTCCTACTCATACAGACCATATGTAGTTCAACTCTGCTTATGGAACTGATACTAACCACAGCTCTTCTTACAATAATGTTCTTTATTTAATAGTGAGAATCGCGTTGGGTTCGTTAAATGTGTAAAACCATTTGAGCCCAAAATTCACTGGGTTTACCAGAAATGAACTCTTGCTTGTAGGAAGACACAGATCCTGAGGTTTTACTCTGTTTCTGAATTGAAATTCAGACCAGAGATCTCATCCCTGAAAAACACTATGTTAAGGCAAGAACCTTCCTCTTCTTTCCAGCGTTTCCAATACAGCAAGAACCATGAGCATACCCAGACAAAAAGAACTGTCTTTCCTACTCATACGGACCATATGTAGTTCAACTCTGCTTATGAAACTGATACAAACCACAGCTCCTCTTACATAAATGCTCTTTACTTAATAGTGAGAATCGCGCTGGGTTCTAGAACTCCGAAAAAACATTTGAGCCCAAAATTCACTGGGTTTACCAGTAATGAACTCTTGCTTGTCGGAAGACACAGATCCTGTGGTTTAACTCTGTTTCTGAAAGGAAATTCAGACCAGAGTTCTCAACCAAGAAAAATACTCTGTTTTAAGGCAAGAAGCATCCTCTTCTTTCAAGAGTCTCCAATACAGCAAGAACCATGGGCATGACCAGATTAAAAGAACTGTGTTTCCTACTCACACGTACCATATGTAGTTCAACTCTGCTTATGAAACTGATACAAACCACAGCTCCGCTTACATAAATGCTCTTTAGTTAATAGTGAGAATCGCGTTGGGTTCTTGAACTGTGTAAAATCATTTGAGCCGAAAATTCACTTGGTTTACCAGAAATGAACTCTTGCTCATAGGAAGACACAGATCCTGTTGTTTAACTCCTTAGCTGTAGGGAAATTCAGACCAGTGTTCTCATCCATTAAACACACTCTGTTTTCATGCAAGAAGAAAGCTCTTCATTCCAGAGTCTCCAATACAGCAAGAACCATATGCATGCCCTGAAAATAGAACTGTGTTTCTGACTCAAACGGACCATAGGTAGTTCAACTCGGCATATGAAACTGATACAAACCACAGCTCCTCTTACATAAATGCTCTTTAGTTAATAGCGAGAATCGCGTTGGGTTTGTGAACTGTGTAAAATCATTTGAGCCCAAAATTCATTTGGTTTACCAGAAATGAACTCTAGCTCGTAGGAAGACACAGATCCTGTTGTTTAACTCCGTACCTGTAGGGAAATTTAGACCAGTGTTCTCATCCATTAAACACACTCTGTTTTCACGCAAGAAACAAGCTCTTCTTTCCAGAGTCTCCAATATAGCAAGAACCATGTGCATGCCCTGAAAAGAAGAACTGCGTTTCCTACTCATACGGACCATATGTAGTTCAACTCTGCTTTTGAAAATGATACAAACCACAGCTCCTCTTACATAAATGCTCTTTACTTAATAGTGAGAATCACGCTGGGTTCTAGAACTCCGAAAAAACATTTGGGCCCAAAATTCACTGGGTTTACCAGTAATGAACTCTTGCTTGTGGGAAGACACAGATCCTGTGGTTTAACTCTGTTTCTGAAAGGAAATTCAGACCAGAGTTCTCAACCAAGAAAAATACTCTGTTTTAAGGCAAGAAGCATCCTCTTCTTTCAAGAGTCTCCAATACAGCAAGAACCATGGGCATGCCCAGAAAAAAAGGACTGTGTTTCCTACTCACACGTACCATATGTAGTTCAACTCTGCTTATGAAACTGATACAAACCACAGCTCCCCTTACATAAATGCTCTTTAATTAATAGTGAAAATCGCGTTGGGTTTGTGAACTGTGTAAAATCATTTGAGCCTAAAATTCACTTGCTTTACCAGAAATTAACTCTTGCTTGTAGGAAGACACAGATCTGTGGTTTAACTCTGTTTCTGAAGGGAAATTCAGACCAAAGTTCTCATGCAAGAAAAACACTCTGTTTTAAGGGAAGAAGCATCCTCTTCTTTCAAGTGTCTCCAATACGGCAAGAACCATGAGCATGCCATTGAAAAGAGAACTGTGTTTCCTACTCATACAGACCATATGTAGTTCAACTCTGCTTATGGAACTGATACTAACCACAGCTCTTCTTACATAAATGTTCTTTATTTAATAGTGAGAATCGCGTTGGGTTCGTTAAATGTGTAAAACCATTTGAGCCCAAAATTCACTGGGTTTACCAGAAATGAACTCTTGCTTGTAGGAAGACACAGATCCTGAGGTTTTACTCTGTTTCTGAATTGAAATTCAGACCAGAGATCTCATCCCTGAAAAACACTATGTTAAGGCAAGAACCATCCTCTTCTTTCCAGCGTTTCCAATACAGCAAGAACCATGAGCATACCCAGACAAAAAGAACTGTCTTTCCTACTCATACGGACCATATGTAGTTCAACTCTGCTTATGAAACTGATACAAACCACAGCTCCTCTTACATAAATGCTCTTTACTTAATAGTGAGAATCACGCTGGGTTCTAGAACTCCGAAAAAACATTTGAGCCCAAAATTCACTGGGTTTACCAGTAATGAACTCTTGCTTGTGGGAAGACACAGATCCTGTGGTTTAACTCTGTTTCTGAAAGGAAATTCAGACCAGAGTTCTCAACCAAGAAAAATACTCTGTTTTAAGGCAAGAAGCATCCTCTTCTTTCAAGAGTCTCCAATACAGCAAGAACCATGGGCATGCCCAGAAAAAAAGAACTGTGTTTCCTACTCACACGTACCATATGTAGTTCAACTCTGCTTATGAAACTGATACAAACCACAGCTCCCCTTACATAAATGCTCTTTAATTAATAGTGAAAATCGCGTTGGGTTTGTGAACTGTGTAAAATCATTTGAGCCTAAAATTCACTTGCTTTACCAGAAATTAACTCTTGCTTGTAGGAAGACACAGATCTGTGGTTTAACTCTGTTTCTGAAGGGAAATTCAGACCAAAGTTCTCATGCAAGAAAAACACTCTGTTTTAAGGGAAGAAGCATCCTCTTCTTTCAAGTGTCTCCAATACGGCAAGAACCATGAGCATGCCATTGAAAAGAGAACTGTGTTTCCTACTCATACAGACCATATGTAGTTCAACTCTGCTTATGGAACTGATACTAACCACAGCTCTTCTTACATAAATGTTCTTTATTTAATAGTGAGAATCGCGTTGGGTTCGTTAAATGTGTAAAACCATTTGAGCCCAAAATTCACTGGGTTTACCAGAAATGAACTCTTGCTTGTAGGAAGACACAGATCCTGAGGTTTTACTCTGTTTCTGAATTGAAATTCAGACCAGAGATCTCATCCCTGAAAAACACTATGTTAAGGCAAGAACCTTCCTCTTCTTTCCAGCGTTTCCAATACAGCAAGAACCATGAGCATACCCACACAAAAAGAACTGTCTTTCCTACTCATACGGACCATATGTAGTTCAACTCTGCTTATGAAACTGATACAAACCACAGCTCCTCTTACATAAATGCTCTTTACTTAATAGTGAGTATCGCGCTGGGTTCTAGAACTCCGAAAAAACATTTGAGCCCAAAATTCACTGGGTTTACCAGTAATGAACTCTTGCTTGTGGGAAGACACAGATCCTGTGGTTTAACTCTGTTTCTGAAAGGAAATTCAGACCAGAGTTCTCAACCAAGAAAAATACTCTGTTTTAAGGCAAGAAGCATCCACTTCTTTCAGCAGTCTCCAATACAGCAAGAACAATATTGATGCCCAGATTAAAAGAACTGTGTTTCCGACTCATATGGACCATAAGTAGTTCAACTCTGCTTATGAAACTGATACAAACCACAGCTCCGCTTACATAAATGCTCTTTAGTTAATAGTGAGAATCGCGTTGGGTTCTTGAACTGTGTAAAATCATTTCAGCCGAAAATTCACTTGGTTTACCAGAAATGAACTCTTGCTCATAGGAAGACACAGATCCTGTTGTTTAACTCCTTAGCTGTAGGGAAATTCAGACCAGTGTTCTCATCCATTAAACACACTCTGTTTTCATGCAAGAAGAAAGCTCTTCATTCCAGAGTCTCCAATACAGCAAGAACCATATGCATGCCCTGAAAATAGAACTGTGTTTCTGACTCAAACGGACCATAGGTAGTTCAACTCGGCATATGAAACTGATACAAACCACAGCTCCTCTTACATAAATGCTCTTTAGTTAATAGCGAGAATCGCGTTGGGTTTGTGAACTGTGTAAAATCATTTGAGCCCAAAATTCATTTGGTTTACCAGAAATGAACTCTAGCTCGTAGGAAGACACAGATCCTGTTGTTTAACTCCGTACCTGTAGGGAAATTTAGACCAGTGTTCTCATCCATTAAACACACTCTGTTTTCACGCAAGAAACAAGCTCTTCTTTCCAGAGTCTCCAATATAGCAAGAACCATGTGCATGCCCTGAAAAGAAGAACTGCGTTTCCTACTCATACGGACCATATGTAGTTCAACTCTGCTTTTGAAAATGATACAAACCACAGCTCCTCTTACATAAATGCTCTTTACTTAATAGTGAGAATCACGCTGGGTTCTAGAACTCCGAAAAAACATTTGAGCCCAAAATTCACTGGGTTTACCAGTAATGAACTCTTGCTTGTGGGAAGACACAGATCCTGTGGTTTAACTCTGTTTCTGAAAGGAAATTCAGACCAGAGTTCTCAACCAAGAAAAATACTCTGTTTTAAGGCAAGAAGCATCCTCTTCTTTCAAGAGTCTCCAATACAGCAAGAACCATGGGCATGCCCAGAAAAAAAGAACTGTGTTTCCTACTCACACGTACCATATGTAGTTCAACTCTGCTTATGAAACTGATACAAACCACAGCTCCCCTTACATAAATGCTCTTTAATTAATAGTGAAAATCGCGTTGGGTTTGTGAACTGTGTAAAATCATTTGAGCCTAAAATTCACTTGCTTTACCAGAAATTAACTCTTGCTTGTAGGAAGACACAGATCTGTGGTTTAACTCTGTTTCTGAAGGGAAATTCAGACCAAAGTTCTCATGCAAGAAAAACACTCTGTTTTAAGGGAAGAAGCATCCTCTTCTTTCAAGTGTCTCCAATACGGCAAGAACCATGAGCATGCCATTGAAAAGAGAACTGTGTTTCCTACTCATACAGACCATATGTAGTTCAACTCTGCTTATGGAACTGATACTAACCACAGCTCTTCTTACATAAATGTTCTTTATTTAATAGTGAGAATCGCGTTGGGTTCGTTAAATGTGTAAAACCATTTGAGCCCAAAATTCACTGGGTTTACCAGAAATGAACTCTTGCTTGTAGGAAGACACAGATCCTGAGGTTTTACTCTGTTTCTGAATTGAAATTCAGACCAGAGATCTCATCCCTGAAAAACACTATGTTAAGGCAAGAACCTTCCTCTTCTTTCCAGCGTTTCCAATACAGCAAGAACCATGAGCATACCCAGACAAAAAGAACTGTCTTTCCTACTCATACGGACCATATGTAGTTCAACTCTGCTTATGAAACTGATACAAACCACAGCTCCTCTTACATAAATGCTCTTTACTTAATAGTGAGAATCGCGCTGGGTTCTAGAACTCCGAAAAAACATTTGAGCCCAAAATTCACTGGGTTTACCAGTAATGAACTCTTGCTTGTCAGAAGACACAGATCCTGTGGTTTAACTCTGTTTCTGAAAGGAAATTCAGACCAGAGTTCTCAACCAAGAAAAATACTCTGTTTTAAGGCAAGAAGCATCCTCTTCTTTCAAGAGTCTCCAATACAGCAAGAACCATGGGCATGCCCAGATTAAAAGAACTGTGTTTCCTACTCACACGTACCATATGTAGTTCAACTCTGCTTATGAAACTGATACAAACCACAGCTCCCCTTACATAAATGCTCTTTAATTAATAGTGAAAATCGCGTTGGGTTTGTGAACTGTGTAAAATCATTTGAGCCTAAAATTCACTTGCTTTACCAGAAATTAACTCTTGCTTGTAGGAAGACACAGATCCTGTGGTTTAACTCTGTTTCTCAAGGGAAATTCAGACCAAAGTTCTCATGCAAGAAAAACACTCTGTTTTAAGGGAAGAAGCATCCTCTTCTTTCAAGTGTCTCCAATACGGCAAGAACCATGAGCATGCCATTGAAAAGAGAACTGTGTTTCCTACTCATACAGACCATATGTAGTTCAACTCTGCTTATGGAACTGATACTAACCACAGCTCTTCTTACATAAATGTTCTTTATTTAATAGTGAGAATCGCGTTGGGTTCGTTATATGTGTAAAACCATTTGAGCCCAAAATTCACTGGGTTTACCAGAAATGAACTCTTGCTTGTAGGAAGACACAGATCCTGAGGTTTTACTCTGTTTCTGAATTGAAATTCAGACCAGAGATCTCATCCCTGAAAAACACTATGTTAAGGCAAGAACCTTCCTCTTCTTTCCAGCGTTTCCAATACAGCAAGAACCATGAGCATACCCAGACAAAAAGAACTGTCTTTCCTACTCATACGGACCATATGTAGTTCAACTCTGCTTATGAAACTGATACAAACCACAGCTCCTCTTACATAAATGCTCTTTACTTAATAGTGAGTATCGCGCTGGGTTCTAGAACTCCGAAAAAACATTTGAGCCCAAAATTCACTGGGTTTACCAGTAATGAACTCTTGCTTGTCGGAAGACACAGATCCTGTGGTTTAACTCTGTTTCTGAAAGGAAATTCAGACCAGAGTTCTCAACCAAGAAAAATACTCTGTTTTAAGGCAAGAAGCATCCACTTCTTTCAGCAGTCTCCAATACAGCAAGAACAATATTCATGCCCAGATTAAAAGAACTGTGTTTCCGACTCATATGGACCATAAGTAGTTCAACTCTGCTTATGAAACTGATACAAACCACAGCTCCGCTTACATAAATGCTCTTTAGTTAATAGTGAGAATCGCGTTGGGTTCTTGAACTGTGTAAAATCATTTGAGCCCAAAATTCACTTGGTTTACCAGAAATGAACTCTTGCTCATAGGAAGACACAGATCCTGTTGTTTAACTCCTTAGCTGTAGGGAAATTCAGACCAGTGTTCTCATCCATTAAACACACTCTGTTTTCATGCAAGAAGAAAGCTCTTCATTCCAGAGTCTCCAATACAGCAAGAACCATATGCATGCCCTGAAAATAGAACTGTGTTTCTGACTCACACGGACCATAGGTAGTTCAACTCGGCATATGAAACTGATACAAACCACAGCTCCTCTTACATAAATGCTCTTTAGTTAATAGCGAGAATCGCGTTGGGTTTGTGAACTGTGTAAAATCATTTGAGCCAAAAATTCATTTGGTTTACCAGAAATGAACTCTAGCTCGTAGGAAGACACAGATCCTGTTGTTTAACTCCGTACCTGTAGGGAAATTTAGACCAGTGTTCTCATCCATTAAACACACTCTGTTTTCACGCAAGAAACAAGCTCTTCTTTCCAGAGTCTGCAATATAGCAAGAACCATGTGCATGCCCTGAAAAGAAGAACTGCGTTTCCTACTCATACGGACCATATGTAGTTCAACTCTGCTTTTGAAAATGATACAAACCACAGCTCCTCTTACATAAATGCTCTTTACTTAATAGTGAGAATCACGCTGGGTTCTAGAACTCCGAAAAAACATTTGAGCCCAAAATTCACTGGGTTTACCAGTAATGAACTCTTGCTTGTGGGAAGACACAGATCCTGTGGTTTAACTCTGTTTCTGAAAGGAAATTCAGACCAGAGTTCTCAACCAAGAAAAATACTCTGTTTTAAGGCAAGAAGCATCCTCTTCTTTCAAGAGTCTCCAATACAGCAAGAACCATGGGCATGCCCAGAAAAAAAGAACTGTGTTTCCTACTCACACGTACCATATGTAGTTCAACTCTGCTTATGAAACTGATACAAACCACAGCTCCCCTTACATAAATGCTCTTTAATTAATAGTGAAAATCGCGTTGGGTTTGTGAACTGTGTAAAATCATTTGAGCCTAAAATTCACTTGCTTTACCAGAAATTAACTCTTGCTTGAAGGAAGACACAGATCTGTGGTTTAACTCTGTTTCTGAAGGGAAATTCAGACCAAAGTTCTCATGCAAGAAAAACACTCTGTTTTAAGGGAAGAAGCATCCTCTTCTTTCAAGTGTCTCCAATACGGCAAGAACCATGAGCATGCCATTGAAAAGAGAACTGTGTTTCCTACTCATACAGACCATATGTAGTTCAACTCTGCTTATGGAACTGATACTAACCACAGCTCTTCTTACATAAATGTTCTTTATTTAATAGTGAGAATCGCGTTGGGTTCGTTAAATGTGTAAAACCATTTGAGCCCAAAATTCACTGGGTTTACCAGAAATGAACTCTTGCTTGTAGGAAGACACAGATCCTGAGGTTTTACTCTGTTTCTGAATTGAAATTCAGACCAGAGATCTCATCCCTGAAAAACACTATGTTAAGGCAAGAACCTTCCTCTTCTTTCCAGCGTTTCCAATACAGCAAGAACCATGAGCATACCCAGACAAAAAGAACTGTCTTTCCTACTCATACGGACCATATGTAGTTCAACTCTGCTTATGAAACTGATACAAACCACAGCTCCTCTTACATAAATGCTCTTTACTTAATAGTGAGAATCGCGCTGGGTTCTAGAACTCCGAAAAAACATTTGAGCCCAAAATTCACTGGGTTTACCAGTAATGAACTCTTGCTTGTCGGAAGACACAGATCCTGTGGTTTAACTCTGTTTCTGAAAGGAAATTCAGACCAGAGTTCTCAACCAAGAAAAATACTCTGTTTTAAGGCAAGAAGCATCCTCTTCTTTCAAGAGTCTCCAATACAGCAAGAACCATGGGCATGCCCAGATTAAAAGAACTGTGTTTCCTACTCACACGTACCATATGTAGTTCAACTCTGCTTATGAAACTGATACAAACCACAGCTCCCCTTACATAAATGCTCTTTAATTAATAGTGAAAATCGCGTTGGGTTTGTGAACTGTGTAAAATCATTTGAGCCTAAAATTCACTTGCTTTACCAGAAATTAACTCTTGCTTGTAGGAAGACACAGATCCTGTGGTTTAACTCTGTTTCTCAAGGGAAATTCAGACCAAAGTTCTCATGCAAGAAAAACACTCTGTTTTAAGGGAAGAAGCATCCTCTTCTTTCAAGTGTCTCCAATACGGCAAGAACCATGAGCATGCCATTGAAAAGAGAACTGTGTTTCCTACTCATACAGACCATATGTAGTTCAACTCTGCTTATGGAACTGATACTAACCACAGCTCTTCTTACATAAATGTTCTTTATTTAATAGTGAGAATCGCGTTGGGTTCGTTAAATGTGTAAAACCATTTGAGCCCAAAATTCACTGGGTTTACCAGAAATGAACTCTTGCTTGTAGGAAGACACAGATCCTGAGGTTTTACTCTGTTTCTGAATTGAAATTCAGACCAGAGATCTCATCCCTGAAAAACACTATGTTAAGGCAAGAACCTTCCTCTTCTTTCCAGCGTTTCCAATACAGCAAGAACCATGAGCATACCCAGACAAAAAGAACTGTCTTTCCTACTCATACGGACCATATGTAGTTCAACTCTGCTTATGAAACTGATACAAACCACAGCTCCTCTTACATAAATGCTCTTTACTTAATAGTGAGTATCGCGCTGGGTTCTAGAACTCCGAAAAAACATTTGAGCCCAAAATTCACTGGGTTTACCAGTAATGAACTCTTGCTTGTCGGAAGACACAGATCCTGTGGTTTAACTCTGTTTCTGAAAGGAAATTCAGACCAGAGTTCTCAACCAAGAAAAATACTCTGTTTTAAGGCAAGAAGCATCCACTTCTTTCAGCAGTCTCCAATACAGCAAGAACAATATTCATGCCCAGATTAAAAGAATTGTGTTTCCGACTCATATGGACCATATGTAGTTCAACTCTGCTTATGAAACTGATACAAACCACAGCTCCGCTTACATAAATGCTCTTTAGTTAATAGTGAGAATCGCGTTGGGTTCTTGAACTGTGTAAAATCATTTGAGCCCAAAATTCACTTGGTTTACCAGAAATGAACTCTTGCTCATAGGAAGACACAGATCCTGTTGTTTAACTCCTTAGCTGTAGGGAAATTCAGACCAGTGTTCTCATCCATTAAACACACTCTGTTTTCATGCAAGAAGAAAGTTCTTCATTCCAGAGTCTCCAATACAGCAAGAACCATATGCATGCCCTGAAAATAGAACTGTGTTTCTGACTCATACGGACCATAGGTAGTTCAACTCGGCATATGAAACTGATACAAACCACAGCTCCTCTTACATAAATGCTCTTTAGTTAATAGCGAGAATCGCGTTGGGTTTGTGAACTGTGTAAAATCATTTGAGCCAAAAATTCATTTGGTTTACCAGAAATGAACTCTAGCTTGTAGGAAGACACAGATCCTGTTGTTTAACTCCGTACCTGTAGGGAAATTTAGACCAGTGTTCTCATCCATTAAACACACTCTGTTTTCACGCAAGAAACAAGCTCTTCTTTCCAGAGTCTGCAATATAGCAAGAACCATGTGCATGCCCTGAAAAGAAGAACTGCGTTTCCTACTCATACGGACCATATGTAGTTCAACTCTGCTTTTGAAAATGATACAAACCACAGCTCCTCTTACATAAATGCTCTTTACTTAATAGTGAGAATCACGCTGGGTTCTAGAACTCCGAAAAAACATTTGAGCCCAAAATTCACTGGGTTTACCAGTAATGAACTCTTGCTTGTGGGAAGACACAGATCCTGTGGTTTAACTCTGTTTCTGAAAGGAAATTCAGACCAGAGTTCTCAACCAAGAAAAATACTCTGTTTTAAGGCAAGAAGCATCCTCTTCTTTCAAGAGTCTCCAATACAGCAAGAACCATGGGCATGCCCAGAAAAAAAGAACTGTGTTTCCTACTCACACGTACCATATGTAGTTCAACTCTGCTTATGAAACTGATACAAACCACAGCTCCCCTTACATAAATGCTCTTTAATTAATAGTGAAAATCGCGTTGGGTTTGTGAACTGTGTAAAATCATTTGAGCCTAAAATTCACTTGCTTTACCAGAAATTAACTCTTGCTTGTAGGAAGACACAGATCTGTGGTTTAACTCTGTTTCTGAAGGGAAATTCAGACCAAAGTTCTCATGCAAGAAAAACACTCTGTTTTAAGGGAAGAAGCATCCTCTTCTTTCAAGTGTCTCCAATACGGCAAGAACCATGAGCATGCCATTGAAAAGAGAACTGTGTTTCCTACTCATACAGACCATATGTAGTTCAACTCTGCTTATGGAACTGATACTAACCACAGCTCTTCTTACATAAATGTTCTTTATTTAATAGTGAGAATCGCGTTGGGTTCGTTAAATGTGTAAAACCATTTGAGCCCAAAATTCACTGGGTTTACCAGAAATGAACTCTTGCTTGTAGGAAGACACAGATCCTGAGGTTTTACTCTGTTTCTGAATTGAAATTCAGACCAGAGATCTCATCCCTGAAAAACACTATGTTAAGGCAAGAACCTTCCTCTTCTTTCCAGCGTTTCCAATACAGCAAGAACCATGAGCATACCCAGACAAAAAGAACTGTCTTTCCTACTCATACGGACCATATGTAGTTCAACTCTGCTTATGAAACTGATACAAACCACAGCTCCTCTTACATAAATGCTCTTTACTTATTAGTGAGAATCACGCGAGGTTCTAGAACTCCGAAAAAACATTTGAGCCCAAAATTCACTGGGTTTACCAGTAATGAACTCTTGCTTGTGGGAAGACACAGATCCTGTGGTTTAACTCTGTTTCTGAAAGGAAATTCAGACCAGAGTTCTCAACCAAGAAAAATACTCTGTTTTAAGGCAAGAAGCATCCTCTTCTTTCAAGAGTCTCTAATACAGCAAGAACCATGGGCATGCCCAGAAAAAAGAACTGTGTTTCCTACTCACACGTACCATATGTAGTTCAACTCTGCTTATGAAACTGATACAAACCACAGCTCCCCTTACATAAATGCTCTTTAATTAATAGTGAAAATCACGTTGGGTTTGTGAACTGTGTAAAATCATTTGAGCCTAAAATTAACTTGCTTTACCAGAAATTAACTCTTGCTTGTAGGAAGACACAGATCTGTGGTTTAACTCTGTTTCTGAAGGGAAATTCAGACCAAAGTTCTCATGCAAGAAAAACACTCTGTTTTAAGGGAAGAAGCATCCTCTTCTTTCAAGTGTCTCCAATACGGCAAGAACCATGAGCATGCCTTCGAAAAGAGAACTGTGTTTCCTACTCATACAGACCATATGTAGTTCAACTCTGCTTATGAAACTGATACAAACCACAGCTCCTCTTACATAAATGCTCTTTACTTAATAGTGAGTATCACGCTGGGTTCTAGAACTCCGAAAAACCATTTGAGCCCAAAATTCACTGGGTTTACCAGTAATGAACTCTTGCTTGTCGGAAGACACAGATCCTGTGGTTTAACTCTGTTTCTGAAAGGAAATTCAGACCAGAGTTCTCAACCAAGAAAAATACTCTGTTTTAAGGCAAGAAGCATCCACTTCTTTCAGCAGTCTCCAATACAGCAAGAACAATATTCATGCCCAGATTAAAAGAATTGTGTTTCCGACTCATATGGACCATATGTAGTTCAACTCTGCTTATGAAACTGATACAAACCACAGCTCCGCTTACATAAATGCTCTTTAGTTAATAGTGAGAATCGCGTTGGGTTCTTGAACTGTGTAAAATCATTTGAGCCCAAAATTCACTTGGTTTACCAGAAATGAACTCTTGCTCATAGGAAGACACAGATCCTGTTGTTTAACTCCTTAGCTGTAGGGAAATTCAGACCAGTGTTCTCATCCATTAAACACACTCTGTTTTCATGCAAGAAGAAAGCTCTTCATTCCAGAGTCTCCAATACAGCAAGAACCATATGCATGCCCTGAAAATAGAACTGTGTTTCTGACTCATACGGACCATAGGTAGTTCAACTCGGCATATGAAACTGATACAAACCACAGCTCCTCTTACATAAATGCTCTTTAGTTAATAGCGAGAATCGCGTTGGGTTTGTGAACTGTGTAAAATCATTTGAGCCAAAAATTCATTTGGTTTACCAGAAATGAACTCTAGCTTGTAAGAAGACACAGATCCTGTTGTTTAACTCCGTACCTGTAGGGAAATTTAGACCAGTGTTCTCATCCATTAAACACACTCTGTTTTCACGCAAGAAACAAGCTCTTCTTTCCAGAGTCTGCAATATAGCAAGAACCATGTGCATGCCCTGAAAAGAAGAACTGCGTTTCCTACTCATACGGACCATATGTAGTTCAACTCTGCTTTTGAAAATGATACAAACCACAGCTCCTCTTACATAAATGCTCTTTACTTAATAGTGAGAATCACGCTGGGTTCTAGAACTCCGAAAAAACATTTGAGCCCAAAATTCACTGGGTTTACCAGTAATGAACTCTTGCTTGTGGGAAGACACAGATCCTGTGGTTTAACTCTGTTTCTGAAAGGAAATTCAGACCAGAGTTCTCAACCAAGAAAAATACTCTGTTTTAAGGCAAGAAGCATCCTCTTCTTTCAAGAGTCTCCAATACAGCAAGAACCATGGGCATGCCCAGATTAAAAGAACTGTGTTTCCTACTCACACGTACCATATGTAGTTCAACTCTGCTTATGAAACTGATACAAACCACAGCTCCCCTTACATAAATGCTCTTTAATTAATAGTGAAAATCGCGTTGGGTTTGTGAACTGTGTAAAATCATTTGAGCCTAAAATTCACTTGCTTTACCAGAAATTAACTCTTGCTTGTAGGAAGACACAGATCCTGTGGTTTAACTCTGTTTCTCAAGGGAAATTCAGACCAAAGTTCTCATGCAAGAAAAACACTCTGTTTTAAGGGAAGAAGCATCCTCTTCTTTCAAGTGTCTCCAATACGGCAAGAACCATGAGCATGCCATTGAAAAGAGAACTGTGTTTCCTACTCATACAGACCATATGTAGTTCAACTCTGCTTATGGAACTGATACTAACCACAGCTCTTCTTACATAAATGTTCTTTATTTAATAGTGAGAATCGCGTTGGGTTCGTTAAATGTGTAAAACCATTTGAGCCCAAAATTCACTGGGTTTACCAGAAATGAACTCTTGCTTGTAGGAAGACACAGATCCTGAGGTTTTACTCTGTTTCTGAATTGAAATTCAGACCAGAGATCTCATCCCTGAAAAACACTATGTTAAGGCAAGAACCTTCCTCTTCTTTCCAGCGTTTCCAATACAGCAAGAACCATGAGCATACCCAGACAAAAAGAACTGTCTTTCCTACTCATACGGACCATATGTAGTTCAACTCTGCTTATGAAACTGATACAAACCACAGCTCCTCTTACATAAATGCTCTTTACTTAATAGTGAGTATCGCGCTGGGTTCTAGAACTCCGAAAAAACATTTGAGCCCAAAATTCACTGGGTTTACCAGTAATGAACTCTTGCTTGTCGGAAGACACAGATCCTGTGGTTTAACTCTGTTTCTGAAAGGAAATTCAGACCAGAGTTCTCAACCAAGAAAAATACTCTGTTTTAAGGCAAGAAGCATCCACTTCTTTCAGCAGTCTCCAATACAGCAAGAACAATATTCATGCCCAGATTAAAAGAACTGTGTTTCCGACACATATGGACCATATGTAGTTCAACTCTGCTTATGAAACTGATACAAACCACAGCTCCGCTTACATAAATGCTCTTTAGTTAATAGTGAGAATCGCGTTGGGTTCTTGAACTGTGTAAAATCATTTGAGCCGAAAATTCACTTGGTTTACCAGAAATGAACTCTTGCTCATAGGAAGACACAGATCCTGTTGTTTAACTCCTTAGCTGTAGGGAAATTCAGACCAGTGTTCTCATCCATTAAACACACTCTGTTTTCATGCAAGAAGAAAGCTCTTCATTCCAGAGTCTCCAATACAGCAAGAACCATATGCATGCCCTGAAAATAGAACTGTGTTTCTGACTCATACGGACCATAGGTAGTTCAACTCGGCATATGAAACTGATACAAACCACAGCTCCTCTTACATAAATGCTCTTTAGTTAATAGCGAGAATCGCGTTGGGTTTGTGAACTGTGTAAAATCATTTGAGCCAAAAATTCATTTGGTTTACCAGAAATGAACTCTAGCTTGTAAGAAGACACAGATCCTGTTGTTTAACTCCGTACCTGTAGGGAAATTTAGACCAGTGTTCTCATCCATTAAACACACTCTGTTTTCACGCAAGAAACAAGCTCTTCTTTCCAGAGTCTGCAATATAGCAAGAACCATGTGCATGCCCTGAAAAGAAGAACTGCGTTTCCTACTCATACGGACCATATGTAGTTCAACTCTGCTTTTGAAAATGATACAAACCACAGCTCCTCTTACATAAATGCTCTTTACTTAATAGTGAGAATCACGCTGGGTTCTAGAACTCCGAAAAAACATTTGAGCCCAAAATTCACTGGGTTTACCAGTAATGAACTCTTGCTTGTGGGAAGACACAGATCCTGTGGTTTAACTCTGTTTCTGAAAGGAAATTCAGACCAGAGTTATCAACCAAGAAAAATACTCTGTTTTAAGGCAAGAAGCATCCTCTTCTTTCAAGAGTCTCCAATACAGCAAGAACCATGGGCATGCCCAGATTAAAAGAACTGTGTTTCCTACTCACACGTACCATATGTAGTTCAACTCTGCTTATGAAACTGATACAAACCACAGCTCCCCTTACATAAATGCTCTTTAATTAATAGTGAAAATCGCGTTGGGTTTGTGAACTGTGTAAAATCATTTGAGCCTAAAATTCACTTGCTTTACCAGAAATTAACTCTTGCTTGTAGGAAGACACAGATCCTGTGGTTTAACTCTGTTTCTCAAGGGAAATTCAGACCAAAGTTCTCATGCAAGAAAAACACTCTGTTTTAAGGGAAGAAGCATCCTCTTCTTTCAAGTGTCTCCAATACGGCAAGAACCATGAGCATGCCATTGAAAAGAGAACTGTGTTTCCTACTCATACAGACCATATGTAGTTCAACTCTGCTTATGGAACTGATACTAACCACAGCTCTTCTTACATAAATGTTCTTTATTTAATAGTGAGAATCGCGTTGGGTTCGTTAAATGTGTAAAACCATTTGAGCCCAAAATTCACTGGGTTTACCAGAAATGAACTCTTGCTTGTAGGAAGACACAGATCCTGAGGTTTTACTCTGTTTCTGAATTGAAATTCAGACCAGAGATCTCATCCCTGAAAAACACTATGTTAAGGCAAGAACCTTCCTCTTCTTTCCAGCGTTTCCAATACAGCAAGAACCATGAGCATACCCAGACAAAAAGAACTGTCTTTCCTACTCATACGGACCATATGTAGTTCAACTCTGCTTATGAAACTGATACAAACCACAGCTCCTCTTACATAAATGCTCTTTACTTAATAGTGAGTATCGCGCTGGGTTCTAGAACTCCGAAAAAACATTTGAGCCCAAAATTCACTGGGTTTACCAGTAATGAACTCTTGCTTGTCGGAAGACACAGATCCTGTGGTTTAACTCTGTTTCTGAAAGGAAATTCAGACCAGAGTTCTCAACCAAGAAAAATACTCTGTTTTAAGGCAAGAAGCATCCACTTCTTTCAGCAGTCTCCAATACAGCAAGAACAATATTCATGCCCAGATTAAAAGAACTGTGTTTCCGACACATATGGACCATATGTAGTTCAACTCTGCTTATGAAACTGATACAAACCACAGCTCCGCTTACATAAATGCTCTTTAGTTAATAGTGAGAATCGCGTTGGGTTCTTGAACTGTGTAAAATCATTTGAGCCGAAAATTCACTTGGTTTACCAGAAATGAACTCTTGCTCATAGGAAGACACAGATCCTGTTGTTTAACTCCTTAGCTGTAGGGAAATTCAGACCAGTGTTCTCATCCATTAAACACACTCTGTTTTCATGCAAGAAGAAAGCTCTTCATTCCAGAGTCTCCAATACAGCAAGAACCATATGCATGCCCTGAAAATAGAACTGTGTTTCTGACTCATACGGACCATAGGTAGTTCAACTCGGCATATGAAACTGATACAAACCACAGCTCCTCTTACATAAATGCTCTTTAGTTAATAGCGAGAATCGCGTTGGGTTTGTGAACTGTGTAAAATCATTTGAGCCAAAAATTCATTTGGTTTACCAGAAATGAACTCTAGCTTGTAAGAAGACACACATCCTGTTGTTTAACTCCGTACCTGTAGGGAAATTTAGACCAGTGTTCTCATCCATTAAACACACTCTGTTTTCACGCAAGAAACAAGCTCTTCTTTCCAGAGTCTGCAATATAGCAAGAACCATGTGCATGCCCTGAAAAGAAGAACTGCGTTTCCTACTCATACGGACCATATGTAGTTCAACTCTGCTTTTGAAAATGATACAAACCACAGCTCCTCTTACATAAATGCTCTTTACTTAATAGTGAGAATCACGCTGGGTTCTAGAACTCCGAAAAAACATTTGAGCCCAAAATTCACTGGGTTTACCAGTAATGAACTCTTGCTTGTGGGAAGACACAGATCCTGTGGTTTAACTCTGTTTCTGAAAGGAAATTCAGACCAGAGTTCTCAACCAAGAAAAATACTCTGTTTTAAGGCAAGAAGCATCCTCTTCTTTCAAGAGTCTCCAATACAGCAAGAACCATGGGCATGTCCAGATTAAAAGAACTGTGTTTCCTACTCACACGTACCATATGTAGTTCAACTCTGCTTATGAAACTGATACAAACCACAGCTCCCCTTACATAAATGCTCTTTAATTAATAGTGAAAATCGCGTTGGGTTTGTGAACTGTGTAAAATCATTTGAGCCTAAAATTCACTTGCTTTACCAGAAATTAACTCTTGCTTGTAGGAAGACACAGATCCTGTGGTTTAACTCTGTTTCTCAAGGGAAATTCAGACCAAAGTTCTCATGCAAGAAAAACACTCTGTTTTAAGGGAAGAAGCATCCTCTTCTTTCAAGTGTCTCCAATACGGCAAGAACCATGAGCATGCCATTGAAAAGAGAACTGTGTTTCCTACTCATACAGACCATATGTAGTTCAACTCTGCTTATGGAACTGATACTAACCACAGCTCTTCTTACATAAATGTTCTTTATTTAATAGTGAGAATCGCGTTGGGTTCGTTAAATGTGTAAAACCATTTGAGCCCAAAATTCACTGGGTTTACCAGAAATGAACTCTTGCTTGTAGGAAGACACAGATCCTGAGGTTTTACTCTGTTTCTGAATTGAAATTCAGACCAGAGATCTCATCCCTGAAAAACACTATGTTAAGGCAAGAACCTTCCTCTTCTTTCCAGCGTTTCCAATACAGCAAGAACCATGAGCATACCCAGACAAAAAGAACTGTCTTTCCTACTCATACGGACCATATGTAGTTCAACTCTGCTTATGAAACTGATACAAACCACAGCTCCTCTTACATAAATGCTCTTTACTTAATAGTGAGTATCGCGCTGGGTTCTAGAACTCCGAAAAAACATTTGAGCCCAAAATTCACTGGGTTTACCAGTAATGAACTCTTGCTTGTCGGAAGACACAGATCCTGTGGTTTAACTCTGTTTCTGAAAGGAAATTCAGACCAGAGTTCTCAACCAAGAAAAATACTCTGTTTTAAGGCAAGAAGCATCCACTTCTTTCAGCAGTCTCCAATACAGCAAGAACAATATTCATGCCCAGATTAAAAGAACTGTGTTTCCGACTCATATGGACCATATGTAGTTCAACTCTGCTTATGAAACTGATACAAACCACAGCTCCGCTTACATAAATGCTCTTTAGTTAATAGCGAGAATCGCGTTGGGTTTGTGAACTGTGTAAAATCATTTGAGCCAAAAATTCATTTGGTTTACCAGAAATGAACTCTAGCTCGTAGGAAGACACAGATCCTGTTGTTTAACTCCGTACCTGTAGGGAAATTTAGACCAGTGTTCTCATCCATTAAACACACTCTGTTTTCACGCAAGAAACAAGCTCTTCTTTCCAGAGTCTGCAATATAGCAAGAACCATGTGCATGCCCTGAAAAGAAGAACTGCGTTTCCTACTCATACGGACCATATGTAGTTCAACTCTGCTTTTGAAAATGATACAAACCACAGCTCCTCTTACATAAATGCTCTTTACTTAATTGTGAAAATCGCGTTGGGTTTGTGAACTGTGTAAAATCATTTGAGCCTAAAATTCACTTGCTTTACCAGAAATTAACTCTTGCTTGAAGGAAGACACAGATCTGTGGTTTAACTCTGTTTCTGAAGGGAAATTCAGACCAAAGTTCTCATGCAAGAAAAACACTCTGTTTTAAGGGAAGAAGCATCCTCTTCTTTCAAGTGTCTCCAATACGGCAAGAACCATGAGCATGCCATTGAAAAGAGAACTGTGTTTCCTACTCATACAGACCATATGTAGTTCAACTCTGCTTATGGAACTGATACTAACCACAGCTCTTCTTACATAAATGTTCTTTATTTAATAGTGAGAATCGCGTTGGGTTCGTTAAATGTGTAAAACCATTTGAGCCCAAAATTCACTGGGTTTACCAGAAATGAACTCTTGCTTGTAGGAAGACACAGATCCTGAGGTTTTACTCTGTTTCTGAATTGAAATTCAGACCAGAGATCTCATCCCTGAAAAACACTATGTTAAGGCAAGAACCTTCCTCTTCTTTCCAGTGTTTCCAATACAGCAAGAACCATGAGCATACCCAGACAAAAAGAACTGTCTTTCCTACTCATACCGACCATATGTAGTTCAACTCTGCTTATGAAACAGAAACAAACCACAGCTCCTCTTACATAAATGCTCTTTACTTAATAGTGAGAATCGCGCTGGGTTCTAGAACTCCGAAAAAACATTTGAGCCCAAAATTCACTGGGTTTACCAGTAATGAACTCTTGCTTGTCGGAAGACACAGATCCTGTGGTTTAACTCTGTTTCTGAAAGGAAATTCAGACCAGAGTTCTCAACCAAGAAAAATACTCTGTTTTAAGGCAAGAAGCATCCTCTTCTTTCAAGAGTCTCCAATACAGCAAGAACCATGGGCATGCCCAGAAAAAAAGAACTGTGTTTCCTACTCACACGTACCATATGTAGTTCAACTCTGCTTATGAAACTGATACAAACCACAGCTCCCCTTACATAAATGCTCTTTAATTAATAGTGAAAATCGCGTTGGGTTTGTGAACTGTGTAAAATCATTTGAGCCTAAAATTCACTTGCTTTACCAGAAATTAACTCTTGCTTGTAGGAAGACACAGATCCTGTGGTTTAACTCTGTTTCTGAAGGGAAATTCAGACCAAAGTTCTCATGCAAGAAAAACACTCTGTTTTAAGGGAAGAAGCATCCTCTTCTTTCAAGTGTCTCCAATACGGCAAGAACCATGAGCATGCCATTGAAAAGAGAACTGTGTTTCCTACTCATACAGACCATATGTAGTTCAACTCTGCTTATGGAACTGATACTAACCACAGCTCTTCTTACATAAATGTTCTTTATTTAATAGTGAGAATCGCGTTGGGTTCGTTAAATGTGTAAAACCATTTGAGCCCAAAATTCACTGGGTTTACCAGAAATGAACTCTTGCTTGTAGGAAGACACAGATCCTGAGGTTTTACTCTGTTTCTGAATTGAAATTCAGACCAGAGATCTCATCCCTGAAAAACACTATGTTAAGGCAAGAACCTTCCTCTTCTTTCCAGCGTTTCCAATACAGCAAGAACCATGAGCATACCCAGACAAAAAGAACTGTCTTTCCTACTCATACGGACCATATGTAGTTCAACTCTGCTTATGAAACTGATGCAAACCACAGCTCCTCTTACATAAATGCTCTTTACTTAATAGTGAGTATCGCACTGGGTTCTAGAACTCCGAAAAAACATTTGAGCCCAAAATTCACTGGGTTTACCAGTAATGAACTCTTGCTTGTCGGAAGACACAGATCCTGTGGTTTAACTCTGCTTCTGAAAGGAAATTCAGACCAGAGTTCTCAACCAAGAAAAATACTCTGTTTTAAGGCAAGAAGCATCCACTTCTTTCAGCAGTCTCCAATACAGCAAGAACCATATTCATGCCCAGATTAAAAGAACTGTGTTTCCGACTCATATGGACCATATGTAGTTCAACTCTGCTTATGAAACTGATACAAACCACAGCTCCGCTTACATAAATGCTCTTTAGTTAATAGTGAGAATCGCGTTGGGTTCTTGAACTGTGTAAAATCATTTGAGCCGAAAATTCACTTGGTTTACCAGAAATGAACTCTTGCTCATAGGAAGACACAGATCCTGTTGTTTAACTCCTTAGCTGTAGGGAAATTCAGACCAGTGTTCTCATCCATTAAACACACTCTGTTTTCATGCAAGAAGAAAGCTCTTCATTCCAGAGTCTCCAATACAGCAAGAACCATATGCATGCCCTGAAAATAGAACTGTGTTTCTGACTCATACGGACCATAGGTAGTTCAACTCGGCATATGAAACTGATACAAACCACAGCTCCTCTTACATAAATGCTCTTTAGTTAATAGTGAGAATCGCGTTGGGTTTGTGAACTGTGTAAAATCATTTGAGCCAAAAATTCATTTGGTTTACCAGAAATGAACTCTAGCTCGTAGGAAGACACAGATCCTGTTGTTTAACTCCGTACCTGTAGGGAAATTTAGACCAGTGTTCTCATCCATTAAACACACTCTGTTTTCACGCAAGAAACAAGCTCTTCTTTCCAGAGTCTCCAATATAGCAAGAACCATGTGCATGCCCTGAAAAGAAGAACTGCGTTTCCTACTCATACGGACCATATGTAGTTCAACTCTGCTTTTGAAAATGATACAAACCACAGCTCCTCTTACATAAATGCTCTTTACTTAATAGTGAGAATCACGCTGGGTTCTAGAACTCCGAAAAAACATTTGAGCCCAAAATTCACTGGGTTTACCAGTAATGAACTCTTGCTTGTGGGAAGACACAGATCCTGTGGTTTAACTCTGTTTCTGAAAGGAAATTCAGACCAGAGTTCTCAACCAAGAAAAATACTCTGTTTTAAGGCAAGAAGCATCCTCTTCTTTCAAGAGTCTCCAATACAGCAAGAACCATGGGCATGCCCAGAAAAAAAGAACTGTGTTTCCTACTCACACGTACCATATGTAGTTCAACTCTGCTTATGAAACTGATACAAACCACAGCTCCCCTTACATAAATGCTCTTTAATTAATAGTGAAAATCGCGTTGGGTTTGTGAACTGTGTAAAATCATTTGAGCCTAAAATTCACTTGCTTTACCAGAAATTAACTCTTGCTTGTAGGAAGACACAGATCTGTGGTTTAACTCTGTTTCTGAAGGGAAATTCAGACCAAAGTTCTCATGGAAGAAAAACACTCTGTTTTAAGGGAAGAAGCATCCTCTTCTTTCAAGTGTCTCCAATACGGCAAGAACCATGAGCATGCCATTGAAAAGAGAACTGTGTTTCCTACTCATACAGACCATATGTAGTTCAACTCTGCTTATGGAACTGATACTAACCACAGCTCTTCTTACATAAATGTTCTTTATTTAATAGTGAGAATCGCGTTGGGTTCGTTAAATGTGTAAAACCATTTGAGCCCAAAATTCACTGGGTTTACCAGAAATGAACTCTTGCTTGTAGGAAGACACAGATCCTGAGGTTTTACTCTGTTTCTGAATTGAAATTCAGACCAGAGATCTCATCCCTGAAAAACACTATGTTAAGGCAAGAACCTTCCTCTTCTTTCCAGCGTTTCCAATACAGCAAGAACCATGAGCATACCCAGACAAAAAGAACTGTCTTTCCTACTCATACGGACCATATGTAGTTCAACTCTGCTTATGAAACTGATACAAACCACAGCTCCTCTTACATAAATGCTCTTTACTTATTAGTGAGAATCACGCGAGGTTCTAGAACTCCGAAAAAACATTTGAGCCCAAAATTCACTGGGTTTACCAGTAATGAACTCTTGCTTGTGGGAAGACACAGATCCTGTGGTTTAACTCTGTTTCTGAAAGGAAATTCAGACCAGAGTTCTCAACCAAGAAAAATACTCTGTTTTAAGGCAAGAAGCATCCTCTTCTTTCAAGAGTCTCTAATACAGCAAGAACCATGGGCATGCCCAGAAAAAAGAACTGTGTTTCCTACTCACACGTACCATATGTAGTTCAACTCTGCTTATGAAACTGATACAAACCACAGCTCCCCTTACATAAATGCTCTTTAATTAATAGTGAAAATCACGTTGGGTTTGTGAACTGTGTAAAATCATTTGAGCCTAAAATTAACTTGCTTTACCAGAAATTAACTCTTGCTTGTAGGAAGACACAGATCTGTGGTTTAACTCTGTTTCTGAAGGGAAATTCAGACCAAAGTTCTCATGCAAGAAAAACACTCTGTTTTAAGGGAAGAAGCATCCTCTTCTTTCAAGTGTCTCCAATACGGCAAGAACCATGAGCATGCCATTGAAAAGAGAACTGTGTTTCCTACTCATACAGACCATATGTAGTTCAACTCTGCTTATGAAACTGATACAAACCACAGCTCCTCTTACATAAATGCTCTTTACTTAATAGTGAGAATCGCGCTGGGTTCTAGAACTCCGAAAAAACATTTGAGCCCAAAATTCACTGGGTTTACCAGTAATGAACTCTTGCTTGTCGGAAGACACAGATCCTGTGGTTTAACTCTGTTTCTGAAAGGAAATTCAGACCAGAGTTCTCAACCAAGAAAAATACTCTGTTTTAAGGCAAGAAGCATCCACTTCTTTCAGCAGTCTCCAATACAGCAAGAACCATATTCATGCCCAGATTAAAAGAACTGTGTTTCCGACTCATATGGACCATATGTAGTTCAACTCTGCTTATGAAACTGATACAAACCACAGCTCCGCTTACATAAATGCTCTTTAGTTAATAGTGAGAATGGCGTTGGGTTCGTGAACTGTGTAAAATCATTTGAGCCGAAAATTCACTTGGTTTACCAGAAATGAACTCTTGCTCATAGGAAGACACAGATCCTGTTGTTTAACTCCTTAGCTGTAGGGAAATTCAGACCAGTGTTCTCATCCATTGAACACACTCTGTTTTCATGCAAGAAGAAAGCTCTTCATTCCAGAGTCTCCAATACAGCAAGAACCATATGCATGCCCTGAAAATAGAACTGTGTTTCTGACTCATACGGACCATAGGTAGTTCAACTCGGCATATGAAACTGATACAAACCACAGCTCCTCTTACATAAATGCTCTTTAGTTAATAGTGAGAATCGCGTTGGGTTTGTGAACTGTGTAAAATCATTTGAGCCCAAAATTCATTTGGTTTACCAGAAATGAACTCTAGCTCGTAGGAAGACACAGATCCTGTTGTTTAACTCCGTACCTGTAGGGAAATTTAGACCAGTGTTCTCATCCATTAAACACACTCTGTTTTCACGCAAGAAACAAGCTCTTCTTTCCAGAGTCTCCAATATAGCAAGAACCATGTACCTGCCCTGAAAAGAAGAACTGCGTTTCCTACTCATACGGACCATATGTAGTTCAACTCTGCTTTTGAAAATGATACAAACCACAGCTCCTCTTACATAAATGCTCTTTACTTAATAGTGAGAATCGCGCTGGGTTCTAGAACTCCGAAAAAACATTTGAGCCCAAAATTCACTGGGTTTACCAGTAATGAACTCTTGCTTGTCGGAAGACACAGATCCTGTGGTTTAACTCTGTTTCTGAAAGGAAATTCAGACCAGAGTTCTCAACCAAGAAAAATACTCTGTTTTAAGGCAAGAAGCATCCACTTCTTTCAGCAGTCTCCAATACAGCAAGAACCATATTCATGCCCAGATTAAAAGAACTGTGTTTCCGACTCATATGGACCATATGTAGTTCAACTCTGCTTATGAAACTGATACAAACCACAGCTCCGCTTACATAAATGCTCTTTAGTTAATAGTGAGAATCGCGTGGGGTTCGTGAACTGTGTAAAATCATTTGAGCCCAAAATTCACTTGGTTTACCAGAAATGAACTCTTGCTCATAGGAAGACACAGATCCTGTTGTTTAACTCCTTAGCTGTAGGGAAATTCAGACCAGTGTTCTCATCCATTAAACACACTCTGTTTTCACGCAAGAAGAAAGCTCTTCATTCCAGAGTCTCCAATACAGCAAGAACCATATGCATGCCCTGAAAATAGAACTGTGTTTCTGACTCATACGGACCATAGGTAGTTCAACTCGGCATATGAAACTGATACAAACCACAGCTCCTCTTACATAAATGCTCTTTAGTTAATAGTGAGAATCGCGTTGGGTTTGTGAACTGTGTAAAATCATTTGAGCCAAAAATTCATTTGGTTTACCAGAAATGAACTCTAGCTCGTAGGAAGACACAGATCCTGTTGTTTAACTCCGTACCTGTAGGGAAATTTAGACCAGTGTTCTCATCCATTAAACACACTCTGTTTTCACGCAAGAAACAAGCTCTTCTTTCCAGATTCTCCAATATAGCAAGAACCATGTGCATGCCCTGAAAAGAAGAACTGCGTTTCCTACTCATACGGACCATATGTAGTTCAACTCTGCTTTTGAAAATGATACAAACCACAGCTCCCCTTACATAAATGCTCTTTACTTAATAGTGAAAATCGCGTTGGGTTTGTGAACTGTGTAAAATCATTTGAGCCTAAAATTCACTTGCTTTACCAGAAATTAACTCTTGCTTGTAGGAAGACACAGATCTGTGGTTTAACTCTGTTTCTGAAGGGAAATTCAGACCAAAGTTCTCATGCAAGAAAAACACTCTGTTTTAAGGGAAGAAGCATCCTCTTCTTTCAAGTGTCTCCAATACGGCAAGAACCATGAGCATGCCATTGAAAAGAGAACTGTGTTTCCTACTCATACAGACCATATGTAGTTCAACTCTGCTTATGGAACTGATACTAACCACAGCTCTTCTTACATAAATGTTCTTTATTTAATAGTGAGAATCGCGTTGGGTTCGTTAAATGTGTAAAACCATTTGAGCCCAAAATTCACTGTGTTTACCAGAAATGAACTCTTGCTTGTAGGAAGACACAGATCCTGAGGTTTTACTCTGTTTCTGAATTGAAATTCAGACCAGAGATCTCATCCCTGAAAAACACTATGTTAAGGCAAGAACCTTCCTCTTCTTTCCAGCGTTTCCAATACAGCAAGAACCATGAGCATACCCAGACAAAAAGAACTGTCTTTCCTACTCATACGGACCATATGTAGTTCAACTCTGCTTATGAAACTGATACAAACCACAGCTCCTCTTACATAAATGCTCTTTACTTAATAGTGAGAATCGCGCTGGGTTCTAGAACTCCGAAAAAACATTTGAGCCCAAAATTCACTGGGTTTACCAGTAATGAACTCTTGCTTGTCGGAAGACACAGATCCTGTGGTTTAACTCTGTTTCTGAAAGGAAATTCAGACCAGAGTTCTCAACCAAGAAAAATACTCTGTTTTAAGGCAAGAAGCATCCTCTTCTTTCAAGAGTCTCCAATACAGCAAGAACCATGGGCATGGCCAGAAAAAAAGAACTGTGTTTCCTACTCACACGTACCATATGTAGTTCAACTCTGCTTATGAAACTGATACCAACCACAGCTCCCCTTACATAAATGCTCTTTAATTAATAGTGAAAATCGCGTTGGGTTTGTGAACTGTGTAAAATCATTTGAGCCTAAAATTCACTTGCTTTACCAGAAATTAACTCTTGCTTGTAGGAAGACACAGATCTGTGGTTTAACTCTGTTTCTGAAGGGAAATTCAGACCAAAGTTCTCATGCAAGAAAAACACTCTGTTTTAAGGGATGAAGCATCCTCTTCTTTCAAGTGTCTCCAATACGGCAAGAACCATGAGCATGCCATTGAAAAGAGAACTGTGCTTCCTACTCATACAGACCATATGTAGTTCAACTCTGCTTATGGAACTGATACTAACCACAGCTCTTCTTACATAAATGTTCTTTATTTAATAGTGAGAATCGCGTTGGGTTCGTTAAATGTGTAAAACCATTTGAGCCCAAAATTCACTGGGTTTACCAGAAATGAACTCTTGCTTGTAGGAAGACACAGATCCTGAGGTTTTACTCTGTTTCTGAATTGAAATTCAGACCAGAGATCTCATCCCTGAAAAACACTATGTTAAGGCAAGAACCTTCCTCTTATTTCCAGCGTTTCCAATACAGCAAGAACCATGAGCATACCCAGACAAAAAGAACTGTCTTTCCTACTCATACGGACCATATGTAGTTCAACTCTGCTTATGAAACTGATACAAACCACAGCTCCTCTTACATAAATGCTCTTTACTTAATAGTGAGAATCGCGCTGGGTTCTAGAACTCCGAAAAAACAATTGAGCCCAAAATTCACTGGGTTTACCAGTAATGAACTCTTGCTTGTCGGAAGACACAGATCCTGTGGTTTAACTCTGTTTCTGAAAGGAAATTCAGACCAGAGTTCTCAACCAAGAAAAATACTCTGTTTTAAGGCAAGAAGCATCCACTTCTTTCAGCAGTCTCCAATACAGCAAGAACCATATTCATGCCCAGATTAAAAGAACTGTGTTTCCGACTCATATGGACCATATGTAGTTCAACTCTGCTTACGAAACTGATACAAACCACAGCTCCGCTTACATAAATGCTCTTTAGTTAATAGTGAGAATCGCGTTGGGTTCGTGAACTGTGTAAAATCATTTGAGCCGAAAATTCACTTGGTTTACCAGAAATGAACTCTTGCTCATAGGAAGACACAGATCCTGTTGTTTAACTCCTTAGCTGTAGGGAAATTCAGACCAGTGTTCTCATCCATTGAACACACTCTGTTTTCATGCAAGAAGAAAGCTCTTCATTCCAGAGTCTCCAATACAGCAAGAACAATATGCATGCCCTGAAAATAGAACTGTGTTTCTGACTCATACGGACCATAGGTAGTTCAACTCGGCATATGAAACTGATACAAACCACAGCTCCTCTTACATAAATGCTCTTTAGTTAATAGTGAGAATCGCGTTGGGTTTGTGAACTGTGTAAAATCATTTGAGCCCAAAATTCATTTGGTTTACCAGAAATGAACTCTAGCTCGTAGGAAGACACAGATCCTGTTGTTTAACTCCGTACCTGTAGGGAAATTTAGACCAGTGTTCTCATCCATTAAACACACTCTGTTTTCACGCAAGAAACAAGCTCTTCTTTCCATAGTCTCCAATATAGCAAGAACCATGTGCATGCCCTGAAAAGAAGAACTGCGTTTCCTACTCATACGGACCATATGTAGTTCAACTCTGCTTTTGAAAATGATACAAACCACAGCTCCTCTTACATAAATGCTCTTTACTTAATAGTGAGAATCACGCTGGGTTCTAGAACTCTGAAAAAACATTTGAGCCCAAAATTCACTGGGTTTACCAGTAATGAACTCTTGCTTGTGGGAAGACACAGATCCTGTGGTTTAACTCTGTTTCTGAAAGGAAATTCAGACCAGAGTTCTCAACCAAGAAAAATACTCTGTTTTAAGGCAAGAAGCATCCTCTTCTTTCAAGAGTCTCCAATACAGCAAGAACCATGGGCATGCCCAGAAAAAAAGAACTGTGTTTCCTACTCACACGTACCATATGTAGTTCAACTCTGCTTATGAAACTGATACAAACCACAGCTCCCCTTACATAAATGCTCTTTAATTAATAGTGAAAATCGCGTTGGGTTTGTGAACTGTGTAAAATCATTTGAGCCTAAAATTCACTTGCTTTACCAGAAATTAACTCTTGCTTGTAGGAAGACACAGATCTGTGGTTTAACTCTGTTTCTGAAGGGAAATTCAGACCAAAGTTCTCATGCAAGAAAAACACTCTGTTTTAAGGGAAGAAGCATCCTCTTCTTTCAAGTGTCTCCAATACGGCAAGAACCATGAGCATGCCATTGAAAAGAGAACTGTGTTTCCTACTCATACAGACCATATGTAGTTCAACTCTGCTTATGGAACTGATACTAACCACAGCTCTTCTTACATAAATGTTCTTTATTTAATAGTGAGAATCGCGTTGGGTTCGTTAAATGTGTAAAACCATTTGAGCCCAAAATTCACTGGGTTTACCAGAAATGAACTCTTGCTTGTAGGAAGACACAGATCCTGAGGTTTACTCTGTTTCTGAATTGAAATTCAGACCAGAGATCTCATCCCTGAAAAACACTATGTTAATCCAAGAACCTTCCTCTTCTTTCCAGCGTTTCCAATACAGCAAGAACCATGAGCATACCCAGACAAAAAGAACTGTCTTTCCTACTCATACGGACCATATGTAGTTCAACTCTGCTTATGAAACTGATACAAACCACAGCTCCTCTTACATAAATGCTCTTTACTTAATAGTGAGAATCGCGCTGGGTTCTAGAACTGTGTAAAATCATTTGAGCCCAAAATTCATTTGGTTTACCAGAAATGAACTCTAGCTCGTAGGAAGACACAGATCCTGTTGTTTAACTCCGTACCTGTAGGGAAATTTAGACCAGTGTTCTCATCCATTAAACACACTCTGTTTTCACGCAAGAAACAAGCTCTTCTTTCCAGAGTCTCCAATATAGCAAGAACCATGTGCATGCCCTGAAAAGAAGAACTGCGTTTCCTACTCATACGGACCATATGTAGTTCAACTCTGCTTTTGAAAATGATACAAACCACAGCTCCTCTTACATAAATGCTCTTTACTTAATAGTGAGAATCACGCTGGGTTCTAGAACTCTGAAAAAACATTTGAGCCCAAAATTCACTGGGTTTACCAGTAATGAACTCTTGCTTGTGGGAAGACACAGATCCTGTGGTTTAACTCTGTTTCTGAAAGGAAATTCAGACCAGAGTTCTCAACCAAGAAAAATACTCTGTTTTAAGGCAAGAAGCATCCTCTTCTTTCAAGAGTCTCCAATACAGCAAGAACCATGGGCATGCCCAGAAAAAAAGAACTGTGTTTCCTACTCACACGTACCATATGTAGTTCAACTCTGCTTATGAAACTGATACAAACCACAGCTCCCCTTACATAAATGCTCTTTAATTAATAGTGAAAATCGCGTTGGGTTTGTGAACTGTGTAAAATCATTTGAGCCTAAAATTCACTTGCTTTACCAGAAATTAACTCTTGCTTGTAGGAAGACACAGATCTGTGGTTTAACTCTGTTTCTGAAGGGAAATTCAGACCAAAGTTCTCATGCAAGAAAAACACTCTGTTTTAAGGGAAGAAGCATCCTCTTCTTTCAAGTGTCTCCAATACGGCAAGAACCATGAGCATGCCATTGAAAAGAGAACTGTGTTTCCTACTCATACAGACCATATGTAGTTCAACTCTGCTTATGGAACTGATACTAACCACAGCTCTTCTTACATAAATGTTCTTTATTTAATAGTGAGAATCGCGTTGGGTTCGTTAAATGTGTAAAACCATTTGAGCCCAAAATTCACTGGGTTTACCAGAAATGAACTCTTGCTTGTAGGAAGACACAGATCCTGAGGTTTACTCTGTTTCTGAATTGAAATTCAGACCAGAGATCTCATCCCTGAAAAACACTATGTTAATCCAAGAACCTTCCTCTTCTTTCCAGCGTTTCCAATACAGCAAGAACCATGAGCATACCCAGACAAAAAGAACTGTCTTTCCTACTCATACGGACCATATGTAGTTCAACTCTGCTTATGAAACTGATACAAACCACAGCTCCTCTTACATAAATGCTCTTTACTTAATAGTGAGTATCGCGCTGGGTTCTAGAACTCCGAAAAAACATTTGAGCCCAAAATTCACTGGGTTTACCAGTAATGAACTCTTGCTTGTCGGAAGACACAGATCCTGTGGTTTAACTCTGTTTCTGAAAGGAAATTCAGACCAGAGTTCTCAACCAAGAAAAATACTCTGTTTTAAGGCAAGAAGCATCCACTTCTTTCAGCAGTCTCCAATACAGCAAGAACCATATTCATGCCCAGATTAAAAGAACTGTGTTTCCGACTCATATGGACCATATGTAGTTCAACTCTGCTTATGAAACTGATACAAACCACAGCTCCGCTTACATAAATGCTCTTTAGTTAATAGTGAGAATCGCGTTGGGTTCGTGAACTGTGTAAAATCATTTGAGCCGAAAATTCACTTGGTTTACCAGAAATGAACTCTTGCTCATAGGAAGACACAGATCCTGTTGTTTAACTCCTTAGCTGTAGGGAAATTCAGACCAGTGTTCTCATCCATTGAACACACTCTGTTTTCATGCAAGAAGAAAGCTCTTCATTCCAGAGTCTCCAATACAGCAAGAACAATATGCATGCCCTGAAAATAGAACTGTGTTTCTGACTCATACGGACCATAGGTAGTTCAACTCGGCATATGAAACTGATACAAACCACAGCTCCTCTTACATAAATGCTCTTTAGTTAATAGTGAGAATCGCGTTGGGTTTGTGAACTGTGTAAAATCATTTGAGCCCAAAATTCATTTGGTTTACCAGAAATGAACTCTAGCTCGTAGGAAGACACAGATCCTGTTGTTTAACTCCGTACCTGTAGGGAAATTTAGACCAGTGTTCTCATCCATTAAACACACTCTGTTTTCACGCAAGAAACAAGCTCTTCTTTCCAGAGTCTCCAATATAGCAAGAACCATGTGCATGCCCTGAAAAGAAGAACTGCGTTTCCTACTCATACGGACCATATGTAGTTCAACTCTGCTTTTGAAAATGATACAAACCACAGCTCCTCTTACATAAATGCTCTTTACTTAATAGTGAGAATCACGCTGGGTTCTAGAACTCTGAAAAAACATTTGAGCCCAAAATTCACTGGGTTTACCAGTAATGAACTCTTGCTTGTGGGAAGACACAGATCCTGTGGTTTAACTCTGTTTCTGAAAGGAAATTCAGACCAGAGTTCTCAACCAAGAAAAATACTCTGTTTTAAGGCAAGAAGCATCCTCTTCTTTCAAGTGTCTCCAATACGGCAAGAACCATGAGCATGCCATTGAAAAGAGAACTGTGTTTCCTACTCATACAGACCATATGTAGTTCAACTCTGCTTATGGAACTGATACTAACCACAGCTCTTCTTACATAAATGTTCTTTATTTAATAGTGAGAATCGCGTTGGGTTCGTTAAATGTGTAAAACCATTTGAGCCCAAAATTCACTGGGTTTACCAGAAATGAACTCTTGCTTGTAGGAAGACACAGATCCTGAGGTTTACTCTGTTTCTGAATTGAAATTCAGACCAGAGATCTCATCCCTGAAAAACACTATGTTAATCCAAGAACCTTCCTCTTCTTTCCAGCGTTTCCAATACAGCAAGAACCATGAGCATACCCAGACAAAAAGAACTGTCTTTCCTACTCATACGGACCATATGTAGTTCAACTCTGCTTATGAAACTGATACAAACCACAGCTCCTCTTACATAAATGCTCTTTCCTTAATAGTGAGAATCGCGCTGGGTTCTAGAACTGTGTAAAATCATTTGAGCCCAAAATTCATTTGGTTTACCAGAAATGAACTCTAGCTCGTAGGAAGACACAGATCCTGTTGTTTAACTCCGTACCTGTAGGGAAATTTAGACCAGTGTTCTCATCCATTAAACACACTCTGTTTTCACGCAAGAAACAAGCTCTTCTTTCCAGAGTCTCCAATATAGCAAGAACCATGTGCATGCCCTGAAAAGAAGAACTGCGTTTCCTACTCATACGGACCATATGTAGTTCAACTCTGCTTTTGAAAATGATACAAACCACAGCTCCTCTTACATAAATGCTCTTTACTTAATAGTGAGAATCACGCTGGGTTCTAGAACTCTGAAAAAACATTTGAGCCCAAAATTCACTGGGTTTACCAGTAATGAACTCTTGCTTGTGGGAAGACACAGATCCTGTGGTTTAACTCTGTTTCTGAAAGGAAATTCAGACCAGAGTTCTCAACCAAGAAAAATACTCTGTTTTAAGGCAAGAAGCATCCTCTTCTTTCAAGAGTCTCCAATACAGCAAGAACCATGGGCATGCCCAGAAAAAAAGAACTGTGTTTCCTACTCACACGTACCATATGTAGTTCAACTCTGCTTATGAAACTGATACAAACCACAGCTCCCCTTACATAAATGCTCTTTAATTAATAGTGAAAATCGCGTTGGGTTTGTGAACTGTGTAAAATCATTTGAGCCTAAAATTCACTTGCTTTACCAGAAATTAACTCTTGCTTGTAGGAAGACACAGATCTGTGGTTTAACTCTGTTTCTGAAGGGAAATTCAGACCAAAGTTCTCATGCAAGAAAAACACTCTGTTTTAAGGGAAGAAGCATCCTCTTCTTTCAAGTGTCTCCAATACGGCAAGAACCATGAGCATGCCATTGAAAAGAGAACTGTGTTTCCTACTCATACAGACCATATGTAGTTCAACTCTGCTTATGGAACTGATACTAACCACAGCTCTTCTTACATAAATGTTCTTTATTTAATAGTGAGAATCGCGTTGGGTTCGTTAAATGTGTAAAACCATTTGAGCCCAAAATTCACTGGGTTTACCAGAAATGAACTCTTGCTTGTAGGAAGACACAGATCCTGAGGTTTACTCTGTTTCTGAATTGAAATTCAGACCAGAGATCTCATCCCTGAAAAACACTATGTTAATCCAAGAACCTTCCTCTTCTTTCCAGCGTTTCCAATACAGCAAGAACCATGAGCATACCCAGACAAAAAGAACTGTCTTTCCTACTCATACGGACCATATGTAGTTCAACTCTGCTTATGAAACTGATACAAACCACAGCTCCTCTTACATAAATGCTCTTTACTTAATAGTGAGAATCGCGCTGGGTTCTAGAACTCCGAAAAAACATTTGAGCCCAAAATTCACTGGGTTTACCAGTAATGAACTCTTGCTTGTCGGAAGACACAGATCCTGTGGTTTAACTCTGTTTCTGAAAGGAAATTCAGACCAGAGTTCTCAACCAAGAAAAATACTCTGTTTTAAGGCAAGAAGCATCCTCTTCTTTCAAGAGTCTCCAATACAGCAAGAACCATGGGCATGCCCAGAAAAAAAGAACTGTGTTTCCTACTCACACGTACCATATGTAGTTCAACTCTGCTTATGAAACTGATACAAACCACAGCTCCCCTTACATAAATGCTCTTTAATTAATAGTGAAAATCGCGTTGGGTTTGTGAACTGTGTAAAATCATTTGAGCCTAAAATTCACTTGCTTTACCAGAAATTAACTCTTGCTTGTAGGAAGACACAGATCTGTGGTTTAACTCTGTTTCTGAAGGGAAATTCAGACCAAAGTTCTCATGCAAGAAAAACACTCTGTTTTAAGGGAAGAAGCATCCTCTTCTTTCAAGTGTCTCCAATACGGCAAGAACCATGAGCATGCCATTGAAAAGAGAACTGTGTTTCCTACTCATACAGACCATATGTAGTTCAACTCTGCTTATGGAACTGATACTAACCACAGCTCTTCTTACATAAATGTTCTTTATTTAATAGTGAGAATCGCGTTGGGTTCGTTAAATGTGTAAAACCATTTGAGCCCAAAATTCACTGGGTTTACCAGAAATGAACTCTTGCTTGTAGGAAGACACAGATCCTGAGGTTTACTCTGTTTCTGAATTGAAATTCAGACCAGAGATCTCATCCCTGAAAAACACTATGTTAATCCAAGAACCTTCCTCTTCTTTCCAGCGTTTCCAATACAGCAAGAACCATGAGCATACCCAGACAAAAAGAACTGTCTTTCCTACTCATACGGACCATATGTAGTTCAACTCTGCTTATGAAACTGATACAAACCACAGCTCCTCTTACATAAATGCTCTTTACTTAATAGTGAGAATCGCGCTGGGTTCTAGAACTGTGTAAAATCATTTGAGCCCAAAATTCATTTGGTTTACCAGAAATGAACTCTAGCTCGTAGGAAGACACAGATCCTGTTGTTTAACTCCGTACCTGTAGGGAAATTTAGACCAGTGTTCTCATCCATTAAACACACTCTGTTTTCACGCAAGAAACAAGCTCTTCTTTCCAGAGTCTCCAATATAGCAAGAACCATGTGCATGCCCTGAAAAGAAGAACTGCGTTTCCTACTCATACGGACCATATGTAGTTCAACTCTGCTTTTGAAAATGATACAAACCACAGCTCCTCTTACATAAATGCTCTTTACTTAATAGTGAGAATCACGCTGGGTTCTAGAACTCTGAAAAAACATTTGAGCCCAAAATTCACTGGGTTTACCAGTAATGAACTCTTGCTTGTGGGAAGACACAGATCCTGTGGTTTAACTCTGTTTCTGAAAGGAAATTCAGACCAGAGTTCTCAACCAAGAAAAATACTCTGTTTTAAGGCAAGAAGCATCCTCTTCTTTCAAGAGTCTCCAATACAGCAAGAACCATGGGCATGCCCATAAAAAAAGAACTGTGTTTCCTACTCACACGTACCATATGTAGTTCAACTCTGCTTATGAAACTGATACAAACCACAGCTCCCCTTACATAAATGCTCTTTAATTAATAGTGAAAATCGCGTTGGGTTTGTGAACTGTGTAAAATCATTTGAGCCTAAAATTCACTTGCTTTACCAGAAATTAACTCTTGCTTGTAGGAAGACACAGATCTGTGGTTTAACTCTGTTTCTGAAGGGAAATTCAGACCAAAGTTCTCATGGAAGAAAAACACTCTGTTTTAAGGGAAGAAGCATCCTCTTCTTTCAAGTGTCTCCAATACGGCAAGAACCATGAGCATGCCATTGAAAAGAGAACTGTGTTTCCTACTCATACAGACCATATGTAGTTCAACTCTGCTTATGGAACTGATACTAACCACAGCTCTTCTTACATAAATGTTCTTTATTTAATAGTGAGAATCGCGTTGGGTTCGTTAAATGTGTAAAACCATTTGAGCCCAAAATTCACTGGGTTTACCAGAAATGAACTCTTGCTTGTAGGAAGACACAGATCCTGAGGTTTACTCTGTTTCTGAATTGAAATTCAGACCAGAGATCTCATCCCTGAAAAACACTATGTTAATCCAAGAACCTTCCTCTTCTTTCCAGCGTTTCCAATACAGCAAGAACCATGAGCATACCCAGACAAAAAGAACTGTCTTTCCTACTCATACGGACCATATGTAGTTCAACTCTGCTTATGAAACTGATACAAACCACAGCTCCTCTTACATAAATGCTCTTTACTTAATAGTGAGAATCGCGCTGGGTTCTAGAACTCCGAAAAAACATTTGAGCCCAAAATTCACTGGGTTTACCAGTAATGAACTCTTGCTTGTCGGAAGACACAGATCCTGTGGTTTAACTCTGTTTCTGAAAGGAAATTCAGACCAGAGTTCTCAACCAAGAAAAATACTCTGTTTTAAGGCAAGAAGCATCCTCTTCTTTCAAGAGTCTCCAATACAGCAAGAACCATGGGCATGCCCAGAAAAAAAGAACTGTGTTTCCTACTCACACGTACCATATGTAGTTCAACTCTGCTTATGAAACTGATACAAACCACAGCTCCGCTTACATAAATGCTCTTTAGTTAATAGTGAGAATCGCGTTGGGTTCGTGAACTGTGTAAAATCATTTGAGCCGAAAATTCACTTGGTTTACCAGAAATGAACTCTTGCTCATAGGAAGACACAGATCCTGTTGTTTAACTCCTTAGCTGTAGGGAAATTCAGACCAGTGTTCTCATCCATTAAACACACTCTGTTTTCATGCAAGAACCAAGCTCTTCATTCCAGAGTCTCCAATACAGCAAGAACCATATGCATGCCTTGAAAATAGAACTGTGTTTCTGACTCATACGGACCATAGGTAGTTCAACTCGGCATATGAAACTGATACAAACCACAGCTCCTCTTACATAAATGCTCTTTAGTTAATAGTGAGAATCGCGTTGGGTTTGTGAACTGTGTAAAATCATTTGAGCCCAAAATTCATTTGGTTTACCAGAAATGAATTCTAGCTCGTAGGAAGACACAGATCCTGTTGTTTAACTCCGTACCTGTAGGGAAATTTAGACCAGTGTTCTCATCCATTAAACACACTCTGTTTTCACGCAAGAAACAAGCTCTTCTTTCCATAGTCTCCAATATAGCAAGAACCATGTGCATGCCCTGAAAAGAAGAACTGCGTTTCCTACTCATACGGACCATATGTAGTTCAACTCTGCTTTTGAAAATGATACAAACCACAGCTCCTCTTACATAAATGCTCTTTACTTAATAGTGAGAATCGCGCTGGGTTCTAGAACTCCGAAAAAACATTTGAGCCCAAAATTCACTGGGTTTACCAGTAATGAACTCTTGCTTGTCGGAAGACACAGATCCTGTGGTTTAACTCTGTTTCTGAAAGGAAATTCACACCAGAGTTCTCAACCAAGAAAAATACTCTGTTTTAAGGCAAGAAGCATCCACTTCTTTCAGCAGTCTCCAATACAGCAAGAACCATATTCATGCCCAGATTAAAAGAACTGTGTTTCCGACTCATATGGACCATATGTAGTTCAACTATGCTTATGAAACTGATACAAACCACAGCTCCGCTTACATAAATGCTCTTTAGTTAATAGTGAGAATCGCGTTGGGTTCGTGAACTGTGTAAAATCATTTGAGCCCAAAATTCACTTGGTTTACCAGAAATGAACTCTTGCTCATAGGAAGACACAGATCCTGTTGTTTAACTCCTTATCTTTAGGGAAATTCAGACCAGTGTTCTCATCCATTAAACACACTCTGTTTTCACGCAAGAAGAAAGCTCTTCATTCCAGAGTCTCCAATACAGCAAGAACCATATGCATGCCCTGAAAATAGAACTGTGTTTCTGACTCATACGGACCATAGGTAGTTCAACTCGGCATATGAAACTGATACAAACCACAGCTCCTCTTACATAAATGCTCTTCAGTTAATAGTGAGAATCGCGTTGGGTTTGTGAACTGTGTAAAATCATTTGAGCCCAAAATTCATTTGGTTTACCAGAAATGAACTCTAGCTCGTAGGAAGACACAGATCCTGTTGTTTAACTCCGTACCTGTAGGGAAATTTAGACCAGTTTTCTCGTCCATTAAACACACTCTGTTTTCACGCAAGAAACAAGCTCTTCTTTCCAGAGTCTCCAATATAGCAAGAACCATGTGCATGCCCTGAAAAGAAGAACTGCGTTTCCTACTCATACGGACCATATGTAGTTCAACTCTGCTTTTGAAACTGATACAAACCACAGCTCCTCTTACATAAATGCTCTTTACTTAATAGTGAGAATCACGCTGGGTTCTAGAACTCCGAAAAAACATTTGAGCCCAAAATTCACTGGGTTTACCAGTAATGAACTCTTGCTTGTGGGAAGACACAGATCCTGTGGTTTAACTCTGTTTCTGAAAGGAAATTCAGACCAGAGTTCTCAACCAAGAAAAATACTCTGTTTTAAGGCAAGAAGCATCCTCTTCTTTCAAGAGTCTCCAATACAGCAAGAACCATGGGCATGCCCAGAAAAAAAGAACTGTGTTTCCTACTCACACGTACCATATGTAGTTCAACTCTGCTTATGAAACTGATACAAACCACAGCTCCCCTTACATAAATGCTCTTTAATTAATAGTGAAAATCGCGTTGGGTTTGTGAACTGTGTAAAATCATTTGAGCCTAAAATTCACTTGCTTTACCAGAAATTAACTCTTGCTTGTAGGAAGACACAGATCCTGTGGTTTAACTCTGTTTCTGAAGGGAAATTCAGACCAAAGTTCTCATGCAAGAAAAACACTGTTTTAAGGGAAGAAGCATCCTCTTCTTTCAAGTGTCTCCAATATGGCAAGAACCATGAGCATGCCATTGAAAAGAGAACTGTGTTTCCTACTCATACAGACCATATGTAGTTCAACTCTGCTTATGGAACTGATACTAACCACAGCTCTTCTTACATAAATGTTCTTTATTTAATAGTGAGAATCGCGTTGGGTTCGTTAAATGTGTAAAACCATTTGAGCCCAAAATTCACTGGGTTTACCAGAAATGAACTCTTGCTTGTAGGAAGACACAGATCCTGAGGTTTTACTCTGTTTCTGAATTGAAATTCAGACCAGAGATCTCATCCCTGAAAAACACTATGTTAAGGCAAGAACCTTCCTCTTCTTTCCAGCGTTTCCAATACAGCAAGAACCATGAGCATACCCAGACAAAAAGAACTGTCTTTCCTACTCATACGGACCATATGTAGTTCAACTCTGCTTATGAAACTGATACAAACCACAGCTCCTCTTACATAAATGCTCTTTACTTAATAGTGAGAATCGCGCTGGGTTCTAGAACTGTGTAAAATCATTTGAGCCCAAAATTCATTTGGTTTACCAGAAATGAACTCTAGCTCGTAGGAAGACACAGATCCTGTTGTTTAACTCCGTACCTGTAGGGAAATTTAGACCAGTGTTCTCATCCATTAAACACACTCTGTTTTCACGCAAGAAACAAGCTCTTCTTTCCAGAGTCTCCAATATAGCAAGAACCATGTGCATGCCCTGAAAAGAAGAACTGCGTTTCCTACTCATACGGACCATATGTAGTTCAACTCTGCTTTTGAAAATGATACAAACCACAGCTCCTCTTACATAAATGCTCTTTACTTAATAGTGAGAATCACGCTGGGTTCTAGAACTCTGAAAAAACATTTGAGCCCAAAATTCACTGGGTTTACCAGTAATGAACTCTTGCTTGTGGGAAGACACAGATCCTGTGGTTTAACTCTGTTTCTGAAAGGAAATTCAGACCAGAGTTCTCAACCAAGAAAAATACTCTGTTTTAAGGCAAGAAGCATCCTCTTCTTTCAAGAGTCTCCAATACAGCAAGAACCATGGGCATGCCCAGAAAAAAAGAACTGTGTTTCCTACTCACACGTACCATATGTAGTTCAACTCTGCTTATGAAACTGATACAAACCACAGCTCCCCTTACATAAATGCTCTTTAATTAATAGTGAAAATCGCGTTGGGTTTGTGAACTGTGTAAAATCATTTGAGCCTAAAATTCACTTGCTTTACCAGAAATTAACTCTTGCTTGTAGGAAGACACAGATCTGTGGTTTAACTCTGTTTCTGAAGGGAAATTCAGACCAAAGTTCTCATGCAAGAAAAACACTCTGTTTTAAGGGAAGAAGCATCCTCTTCTTTCAAGTGTCTCCAATACGGCAAGAACCATGAGCATGCCATTGAAAAGAGAACTGTGTTTCCTACTCATACAGACCATATGTAGTTCAACTCTGCTTATGGAACTGATACTAACCACAGCTCTTCTTACATAAATGTTCTTTATTTAATAGTGAGAATCGCGTTGGGTTCGTTAAATGTGTAAAACCATTTGAGCCCAAAATTCACTGGGTTTACCAGAAATGAACTCTTGCTTGTAGGAAGACACAGATCCTGAGGTTTACTCTGTTTCTGAATTGAAATTCAGACCAGAGATCTCATCCCTGAAAAACACTATGTTAATCCAAGAACCTTCCTCTTCTTTCCAGCGTTTCCAATACAGCAAGAACCATGAGCATACCCAGACAAAAAGAACTGTCTTTCCTACTCATACGGACCATATGTAGTTCAACTCTGCTTATGAAACTGATACAAACCACAGCTCCTCTTACATAAATGCTCTTTACTTAATAGTGAGAATCGCGCTGGGTTCTAGAACTGTGTAAAATCATTTGAGCCCAAAATTCATTTGGTTTACCAGAAATGAACTCTAGCTCGTAGGAAGACACAGATCCTGTTGTTTAACTCCGTACCTGTAGGGAAATTTAGACCAGTGTTCTCATCCATTAAACACACTCTGTTTTCACGCAAGAAACAAGCTCTTCTTTCCAGAGTCTCCAATATAGCAAGAACCATGTGCATGCCCTGAAAAGAAGAACTGCGTTTCCTACTCATACGGACCATATGTAGTTCAACTCTGCTTTTGAAAATGATACAAACCACAGCTCCTCTTACATAAATGCTCTTTACTTAATAGTGAGAATCACGCTGGGTTCTAGAACTCTGAAAAAACATTTGAGCCCAAAATTCACTGGGTTTACCAGTAATGAACTCTTGCTTGTGGGAAGACACAGATCCTGTGGTTTAACTCTGTTTCTGAAAGGAAATTCAGACCAGAGTTCTCAACCAAGAAAAATACTCTGTTTTAAGGCAAGAAGCATCCTCTTCTTTCAAGAGTCTCCAATACAGCAAGAACCATGGGCATGCCCAGAAAAAAAGAACTGTGTTTCCTACTCACACGTACCATATGTAGTTCAACTCTGCTTATGAAACTGATACAAACCACAGCTCCCCTTACATAAATGCTCTTTAATTAATAGTGAAAATCGCGTTGGGTTTGTGAACTGTGTAAAATCATTTGAGCCTAAAATTCACTTGCTTTACCAGAAATTAACTCTTGCTTGTAGGAAGACACAGATCTGTGGTTTAACTCTGTTTCTGAAGGGAAATTCAGACCAAAGTTCTCATGGAAGAAAAACACTCTGTTTTAAGGGAAGAAGCATCCTCTTCTTTCAAGTGTCTCCAATACGGCAAGAACCATGAGCATGCCATTGAAAAGAGAACTGTGTTTCCTACTCATACAGACCATATGTAGTTCAACTCTGCTTATGGAACTGATACTAACCACAGCTCTTCTTACATAAATGTTCTTTATTTAATAGTGAGAATCGCGTTGGGTTCGTTAAATGTGTAAAACCATTTGAGCCCAAAATTCACTGGGTTTACCAGAAATGAACTCTTGCTTGTAGGAAGACACAGATCCTGAGGTTTACTCTGTTTCTGAATTGAAATTCAGACCAGAGATCTCATCCCTGAAAAACACTATGTTAATCCAAGAACCTTCCTCTTCTTTCCAGCGTTTCCAATACAGCAAGAACCATGAGCATACCCAGACAAAAAGAACTGTCTTTCCTACTCATACGGACCATATGTAGTTCAACTCTGCTTATGAAACTGATACAAACCACAGCTCCTCTTACATAAATGCTCTTTACTTAATAGTGAGAATCGCGCTGGGTTCTAGAACTCCGAAAAAACATTTGAGCCCAAAATTCACTGGGTTTACCAGTAATGAACTCTTGCTTGTCGGAAGACACAGATCCTGTGGTTTAACTCTGTTTCTGAAAGGAAATTCAGACCAGAGTTCTCAACCAAGAAAAATACTCTGTTTTAAGGCAAGAAGCATCCTCTTCTTTCAAGAGTCTCCAATACAGCAAGAACCATGGGCATGCCCAGAAAAAAAGAACTGTGTTTCCTACTCACACGTACCATATGTAGTTCAACTCTGCTTATGAAACTGATACAAACCACAGCTCCCCTTACATAAATGCTCTTTAATTAATAGTGAAAATCGCGTTGGGTTTGTGAACTGTGTAAAATCATTTGAGCCTAAAATTCACTTGCTTTACCAGAAATTAACTCTTGCTTGTAGGAAGACACAGATCTGTGGTTTAACTCTGTTTCTGAAGGGAAATTCAGACCAAAGTTCTCATGCAAGAAAAACACTCTGTTTTAAGGGAAGAAGCATCCTCTTCTTTCAAGTGTCTCCAATACGGCAAGAACCATGAGCATGCCATTGAAAAGAGAACTGTGTTTCCTACTCATACAGACCATATGTAGTTCAACTCTGCTTATGGAACTGATACTAACCACAGCTCTTCTTACATAAATGTTCTTTATTTAATAGTGAGAATCGCGTTGGGTTCGTTAAATGTGTAAAACCATTTGAGCCCAAAATTCACTGGGTTTACCAGAAATGAACTCTTGCTTGTAGGAAGACACAGATCCTGAGGTTTACTCTGTTTCTGAATTGAAATTCAGACCAGAGATCTCATCCCTGAAAAACACTATGTTAATCCAAGAACCTTCCTCTTCTTTCCAGCGTTTCCAATACAGCAAGAACCATGAGCATACCCAGACAAAAAGAACTGTCTTTCCTACTCATACGGACCATATGTAGTTCAACTCTGCTTATGAAACTGATACAAACCACAGCTCCCCTTACATAAATGCTCTTTAATTAATAGTGAAAATCGCGTTGGGTTTGTGAACTGTGTAAAATCATTTGAGCCTAAAATTCACTTGCTTTACCAGAAATTAACTCTTGCTTGTAGGAAGACACAGATCCTGTGGTTTAACTCTGTTTCTGAAGGGAAATTCAGACCAAAGTTCTCATGCAAGAAAAACACTGTTTTAAGGGAAGAAGCATCCTCTTCTTTCAAGTGTCTCCAATATGGCAAGAACCATGAGCATGCCATTGAAAAGAGAACTGTGTTTCCTACTCATACAGACCATATGTAGTTCAACTCTGCTTATGGAACTGATACTAACCACAGCTCTTCTTACATAAATGTTCTTTATTTAATAGTGAGAATCGCGTTGGGTTCGTTAAATGTGTAAAACCATTTGAGCCCAAAATTCACTGGGTTTACCAGAAATGAACTCTTGCTTGTAGGAAGACACAGATCCTGAGGTTTTACTCTGTTTCTGAATTGAAATTCAGACCAGAGATCTCATCCCTGAAAAACACTATGTTAAGGCAAGAACCTTCCTCTTCTTTCCAGCGTTTCCAATACAGCAAGAACCATGAGCATACCCAGACAAAAAGAACTGTCTTTCCTACTCATACGGACCATATGTAGTTCAACTCTGCTTATGAAACTGATACAAACCACAGCTCCTCTTACATAAATGCTCTTTACTTAATAGTGAGAATCGCGCTGGGTTCTAGAACTGTGTAAAATCATTTGAGCCCAAAATTCATTTGGTTTACCAGAAATGAACTCTAGCTCGTAGGAAGACACAGATCCTGTTGTTTAACTCCGTACCTGTAGGGAAATTTAGACCAGTGTTCTCATCCATTAAACACACTCTGTTTTCACGCAAGAAACAAGCTCTTCTTTCCAGAGTCTCCAATATAGCAAGAACCATGTGCATGCCCTGAAAAGAAGAACTGCGTTTCCTACTCATACGGACCATATGTAGTTCAACTCTGCTTTTGAAAATGATACAAACCACAGCTCCTCTTACATAAATGCTCTTTACTTAATAGTGAGAATCACGCTGGGTTCTAGAACTCTGAAAAAACATTTGAGCCCAAAATTCACTGGGTTTACCAGTAATGAACTCTTGCTTGTGGGAAGACACAGATCCTGTGGTTTAACTCTGTTTCTGAAAGGAAATTCAGACCAGAGTTCTCAACCAAGAAAAATACTCTGTTTTAAGGCAAGAAGCATCCTCTTCTTTCAAGAGTCTCCAATACAGCAAGAACCATGGGCATGCCCAGAAAAAAAGAACTGTGTTTCCTACTCACACGTACCATATGTAGTTCAACTCTGCTTATGAAACTGATACAAACCACAGCTCCCCTTACATAAATGCTCTTTAATTAATAGTGAAAATCGCGTTGGGTTTGTGAACTGTGTAAAATCATTTGAGCCTAAAATTCACTTGCTTTACCAGAAATTAACTCTTGCTTGTAGGAAGACACAGATCTGTGGTTTAACTCTGTTTCTGAAGGGAAATTCAGACCAAAGTTCTCATGCAAGAAAAACACTCTGTTTTAAGGGAAGAAGCATCCTCTTCTTTCAAGTGTCTCCAATACGGCAAGAACCATGAGCATGCCATTGAAAAGAGAACTGTGTTTCCTACTCATACAGACCATATGTAGTTCAACTCTGCTTATGGAACTGATACTAACCACAGCTCTTCTTACATAAATGTTCTTTATTTAATAGTGAGAATCGCGTTGGGTTCGTTAAATGTGTAAAACCATTTGAGCCCAAAATTCACTGGGTTTACCAGAAATGAACTCTTGCTTGTAGGAAGACACAGATCCTGAGGTTTACTCTGTTTCTGAATTGAAATTCAGACCAGAGATCTCATCCCTGAAAAACACTATGTTAATCCAAGAACCTTCCTCTTCTTTCCAGCGTTTCCAATACAGCAAGAACCATGAGCATACCCAGACAAAAAGAACTGTCTTTCCTACTCATACGGACCATATGTAGTTCAACTCTGCTTATGAAACTGATACAAACCACAGCTCCTCTTACATAAATGCTCTTTACTTAATAGTGAGAATCGCGCTGGGTTCTAGAACTCCGAAAAAACATTTGAGCCCAAAATTCACTGGGTTTACCAGTAATGAACTCTTGCTTGTCGGAAGACACAGATCCTGTGGTTTAACTCTGTTTCTGAAAGGAAATTCAGACCAGAGTTCTCAACCAAGAAAAATACTCTGTTTTAAGGCAAGAAGCATCCTCTTCTTTCAAGAGTCTCCAATACAGCAAGAACCATGGGCATGCCCAGAAAAAAAGAACTGTGTTTCCTACTCACACGTACCATATGTAGTTCAACTCTGCTTATGAAACTGATACAAACCACAGCTCCCCTTACATAAATGCTCTTTAATTAATAGTGAAAATCGCGTTGGGTTTGTGAACTGTGTAAAATCATTTGAGCCTAAAATTCACTTGCTTTACCAGAAATTAACTCTTGCTTGTAGGAAGACACAGATCTGTGGTTTAACTCTGTTTCTGAAGGGAAATTCAGACCAAAGTTCTCATGCAAGAAAAACACTCTGTTTTAAGGGAAGAAGCATCCTCTTCTTTCAAGTGTCTCCAATACGGCAAGAACCATGAGCATGCCATTGAAAAGAGAACTGTGTTTCCTACTCATACAGACCATATGTAGTTCAACTCTGCTTATGGAACTGATACTAACCACAGCTCTTCTTACATAAATGTTCTTTATTTAATAGTGAGAATCGCGTTGGGTTCGTTAAATGTGTAAAACCATTTGAGCCCAAAATTCACTGGGTTTACCAGAAATGAACTCTTGCTTGTAGGAAGACACAGATCCTGAGGTTTACTCTGTTTCTGAATTGAAATTCAGACCAGAGATCTCATCCCTGAAAAACACTATGTTAATCCAAGAACCTTCCTCTTCTTTCCAGCGTTTCCAATACAGCAAGAACCATGAGCATACCCAGACAAAAAGAACTGTCTTTCCTACTCATACGGACCATATGTAGTTCAACTCTGCTTATGAAACTGATACAAACCACAGCTCCTCTTACATAAATGCTCTTTACTTAATAGTGAGAATCGCGCTGGGTTCTAGAACTGTGTAAAATCATTTGAGCCCAAAATTCATTTGGTTTACCAGAAATGAACTCTAGCTCGTAGGAAGACACAGATCCTGTTGTTTAACTCCGTACCTGTAGGGAAATTTAGACCAGTGTTCTCATCCATTAAACACACTCTGTTTTCACGCAAGAAACAAGCTCTTCTTTCCAGAGTCTCCAATATAGCAAGAACCATGTGCATGCCCTGAAAAGAAGAACTGCGTTTCCTACTCATACGGACCATATGTAGTTCAACTCTGCTTTTGAAAATGATACAAACCACAGCTCCTCTTACATAAATGCTCTTTACTTAATAGTGAGAATCACGCTGGGTTCTAGAACTCTGAAAAAACATTTGAGCCCAAAATTCACTGGGTTTACCAGTAATGAACTCTTGCTTGTGGGAAGACACAGATCCTGTGGTTTAACTCTGTTTCTGAAAGGAAATTCAGACCAGAGTTCTCAACCAAGAAAAATACTCTGTTTTAAGGCAAGAAGCATCCTCTTCTTTCAAGAGTCTCCAATACAGCAAGAACCATGGGCATGCCCAGAAAAAAAGAACTGTGTTTCCTACTCACACGTACCATATGTAGTTCAACTCTGCTTATGAAACTGATACAAACCACAGCTCCCCTTACATAAATGCTCTTTAATTAATAGTGAAAATCGCGTTGGGTTTGTGAACTGTGTAAAATCATTTGAGCCTAAAATTCACTTGCTTTACCAGAAATTAACTCTTGCTTGTAGGAAGACACAGATCTGTGGTTTAACTCTGTTTCTGAAGGGAAATTCAGACCAAAGTTCTCATGGAAGAAAAACACTCTGTTTTAAGGGAAGAAGCATCCTCTTCTTTCAAGTGTCTCCAATACGGCAAGAACCATGAGCATGCCATTGAAAAGAGAACTGTGTTTCCTACTCATACAGACCATATGTAGTTCAACTCTGCTTATGGAACTGATACTAACCACAGCTCTTCTTACATAAATGTTCTTTATTTAATAGTGAGAATCGCGTTGGGTTCGTTAAATGTGTAAAACCATTTGAGCCCAAAATTCACTGGGTTTACCAGAAATGAACTCTTGCTTGTAGGAAGACACAGATCCTGAGGTTTACTCTGTTTCTGAATTGAAATTCAGACCAGAGATCTCATCCCTGAAAAACACTATGTTAATCCAAGAACCTTCCTCTTCTTTCCAGCGTTTCCAATACAGCAAGAACCATGAGCATACCCAGACAAAAAGAACTGTCTTTCCTACTCATACGGACCATATGTAGTTCAACTCTGCTTATGAAACTGATACAAACCACAGCTCCTCTTACATAAATGCTCTTTACTTAATAGTGAGAATCGCGCTGGGTTCTAGAACTCCGAAAAAACATTTGAGCCCAAAATTCACTGGGTTTACCAGTAATGAACTCTTGCTTGTCGGAAGACACAGATCCTGTGGTTTAACTCTGTTTCTGAAAGGAAATTCAGACCAGAGTTCTCAACCAAGAAAAATACTCTGTTTTAAGGCAAGAAGCATCCTCTTCTTTCAAGAGTCTCCAATACAGCAAGAACCATGGGCATGCCCAGAAAAAAAGAACTGTGTTTCCTACTCACACGTACCATATGTAGTTCAACTCTGCTTATGAAACTGATACAAACCACAGCTCCCCTTACATAAATGCTCTTTAATTAATAGTGAAAATCGCGTTGGGTTTGTGAACTGTGTAAAATCATTTGAGCCTAAAATTCACTTGCTTTACCAGAAATTAACTCTTGCTTGTAGGAAGACACAGATCTGTGGTTTAACTCTGTTTCTGAAGGGAAATTCAGACCAAAGTTCTCATGCAAGAAAAACACTCTGTTTTAAGGGAAGAAGCATCCTCTTCTTTCAAGTGTCTCCAATACGGCAAGAACCATGAGCATGCCATTGAAAAGAGAACTGTGTTTCCTACTCATACAGACCATATGTAGTTCAACTCTGCTTATGGAACTGATACTAACCACAGCTCTTCTTACATAAATGTTCTTTATTTAATAGTGAGAATCGCGTTGGGTTCGTTAAATGTGTAAAACCATTTGAGCCCAAAATTCACTGGGTTTACCAGAAATGAACTCTTGCTTGTAGGAAGACACAGATCCTGAGGTTTACTCTGTTTCTGAATTGAAATTCAGACCAGAGATCTCATCCCTGAAAAACACTATGTTAATCCAAGAACCTTCCTCTTCTTTCCAGCGTTTCCAATACAGCAAGAACCATGAGCATACCCAGACAAAAAGAACTGTCTTTCCTACTCATACGGACCATATGTAGTTCAACTCTGCTTATGAAACTGATACAAACCACAGCTCCTCTTACATAAATGCTCTTTACTTAATAGTGAGAATCGCGCTGGGTTCTAGAACTGTGTAAAATCATTTGAGCCCAAAATTCATTTGGTTTACCAGAAATGAACTCTAGCTCGTAGGAAGACACAGATCCTGTTGTTTAACTCCGTACCTGTAGGGAAATTTAGACCAGTGTTCTCATCCATTAAACACACTCTGTTTTCACGCAAGAAACAAGCTCTTCTTTCCAGAGTCTCCAATATAGCAAGAACCATGTGCATGCCCTGAAAAGAAGAACTGCGTTTCCTACTCATACGGACCATATGTAGTTCAACTCTGCTTTTGAAAATGATACAAACCACAGCTCCTCTTACATAAATGCTCTTTACTTAATAGTGAGAATCACGCTGGGTTCTAGAACTCTGAAAAAACATTTGAGCCCAAAATTCACTGGGTTTACCAGTAATGAACTCTTGCTTGTGGGAAGACACAGATCCTGTGGTTTAACTCTGTTTCTGAAAGGAAATTCAGACCAGAGTTCTCAACCAAGAAAAATACTCTGTTTTAAGGCAAGAAGCATCCTCTTCTTTCAAGAGTCTCCAATACAGCAAGAACCATGGGCATGCCCAGAAAAAAAGAACTGTGTTTCCTACTCACACGTACCATATGTAGTTCAACTCTGCTTATGAAACTGATACAAACCACAGCTCCCCTTACATAAATGCTCTTTAATTAATAGTGAAAATCGCGTTGGGTTTGTGAACTGTGTAAAATCATTTGAGCCTAAAATTCACTTGCTTTACCAGAAATTAACTCTTGCTTGTAGGAAGACACAGATCTGTGGTTTAACTCTGTTTCTGAAGGGAAATTCAGACCAAAGTTCTCATGCAAGAAAAACACTCTGTTTTAAGGGAAGAAGCATCCTCTTCTTTCAAGTGTCTCCAATACGGCAAGAACCATGAGCATGCCATTGAAAAGAGAACTGTGTTTCCTACTCATACAGACCATATGTAGTTCAACTCTGCTTATGGAACTGATACTAACCACAGCTCTTCTTACATAAATGTTCTTTATTTAATAGTGAGAATCGCGTTGGGTTCGTTAAATGTGTAAAACCATTTGAGCCCAAAATTCACTGGGTTTACCAGAAATGAACTCTTGCTTGTAGGAAGACACAGATCCTGAGGTTTACTCTGTTTCTGAATTGAAATTCAGACCAGAGATCTCATCCCTGAAAAACACTATGTTAATCCAAGAACCTTCCTCTTCTTTCCAGCGTTTCCAATACAGCAAGAACCATGAGCATACCCAGACAAAAAGAACTGTCTTTCCTACTCATACGGACCATATGTAGTTCAACTCTGCTTTTGAAAATGATACAAACCACAGCTCCTCTTACATAAATGCTCTTTACTTAATAGTGAGAATCGCGCTGGGTTCTAGAACTCCGAAAAAACATTTGAGCCCAAAATTCACTGGGTTTACCAGTAATGAACTCTTGCTTGTCGGAAGACACAGATCCTGTGGTTTAACTCTGTTTCTGAAAGGAAATTCAGACCAGAGTTCTCAACCAAGAAAAATACTCTGTTTTAAGGCAAGAAGCATCCACTTCTTTCAGCAGTCTCCAATACAGCAAGAACCATATTCTTGCCCAGATTAAAAGAACTGTGTTTCCGACTCATATGGACCATATGTAGTTCAACTCTGCTTATGAAACTGATACAAACCACAGCTCCGCTTACATAAATGCTCTTTAGTTAATAGTGAGAATCGCGTTGGGTTCGTGAACTGTGTAAAATCATTTGAGCCGAAAATTCACTTGGTTTACCAGAAATGAACTCTTGCTCATAGGAAGACACAGATCCTGTTGTTTAACTCCTTAGCTGTAGGGAAATTCAGACCAGTGTTCTCATCCATTAAACACACTCTGTTTTCATGCAAGAAGCAAGCTCTTCATTCCAGAGTCTCCAATACAGCAAGAACCATATGCATGCCTTGAAAATAGAACTGTGTTTCTGACTCATACGGACCATAGGTAGTTCAACTCGGCATATGAAACTGATACAAACCACAGCTCCTCTTACATAAATGCTCTTTAGTTAATAGTGAGAATCGCGTTGGGTTTGTGAACTGTGTAAAATCATTTGAGCCCAAAATTCATTTGGTTTACCAGAAATGAATTCTAGCTCGTAGGAAGACACAGATCCTGTTGTTTAACTCCGTACCTGTAGGGAAATTTAGACCAGTGTTCTCATCCATTAAACACACTCTGTTTTCACGCAAGAAACAAGCTCTTCTTTCCATAGTCTCCAATATAGCAAGAACCATGTGCATGCCCTGAAAAGAAGAACTGCGTTTCCTACTCATACGGACCATATGTAGTTCAACTCTGCTTTTGAAAATGATACAAACCACAGCTCCTCTTACATAAATGCTCTTTACTTAATAGTGAGAATCGCGCTGGGTTCTAGAACTCCGAAAAAACATTTGAGCCCAAAATTCACTGGGTTTACCAGTAATGAACTCTTGCTTGTCGGAAGACACAGATCCTGTGGTTTAACTCTGTTTCTGAAAGGAAATTCACACCAGAGTTCTCAACCAAGAAAAATACTCTGTTTTAAGGCAAGAAGCATCCACTTCTTTCAGCAGTCTCCAATACAGCAAGAACCATATTCATGCCCAGATTAAAAGAACTGTGTTTCCGACTCATATGGACCATATGTAGTTCAACTCTGCTTATGAAACTGATACAAACCACAGCTCCGCTTACATAAATGCTCTTTAGTTAATAGTGAGAATCGCGTTGGGTTCGTGAACTGTGTAAAATCATTTGAGCCCAAAATTCACTTGGTTTACCAGAAATGAACTCTTGCTCATAGGAAGACACAGATCCTGTTGTTTAACTCCTTATCTTTAGGGAAATTCAGACCAGTGTTCTCATCCATTAAACACACTCTGTTTTCACGCAAGAAGAAAGCTCTTCATTCCAGAGTCTCCAATACAGCAAGAACCATATGCATGCCCTGAAAATAGAACTGTGTTTCTGACTCATGCGGACCATAGGTAGTTCAACTCGGCATATGAAACTGATACAAACCACAGCTCCTCTTACATAAATGCTCTTCAGTTAATAGTGAGAATCGCGTTGGGTTTGTGAACTGTGTAAAATCATTTGAGCCCAAAATTCATTTGGTTTACCAGAAATGAACTCTAGCTCGTAGGAAGACACAGATCCTGTTGTTTAACTCCGTACCTGTAGGGAAATTTAGACCAGTTTTCTCGTCCATTAAACACACTCTGTTTTCACGCAAGAAACAAGCTCTTCTTTCCAGAGTCTCCAATATAGCAAGAACCATGTGCATGCCCTGAAAAGAAGAACTGCGTTTCCTACTCATACGGACCATATGTAGTTCAACTCTGCTTTTGAAAATGATACAAACCACAGCTCCTCTTACATAAATGCTCTTTACTTAATAGTGAGAATCACGCTGGGTTCTAGAACTCCGAAAAAACATTTGAGCCCAAAATTCACTGGGTTTACCAGTAATGAACTCTTGCTTGTGGGAAGACACAGATCCTGTGGTTTAACTCTGTTTCTGAAAGGAAATTCAGACCAGAGTTCTCAACCAAGAAAAATACTCTGTTTTAAGGCAAGAAGCATCCTCTTCTTTCAAGAGTCTCCAATACAGCAAGAACCATGGGCATGCCCAGAAAAAAAGAACTGTGTTTCCTACTCACACGTACCATATGTAGTTCAACTCTGCTTATGAAACTGATACAAACCACAGCTCCCCTTACATAAATGCTCTTTAATTAATAGTGAAAATCGCGTTGGGTTTGTGAACTGTGTAAAATCATTTGAGCCTAAAATTCACTTGCTTTACCAGAAATTAACTCTTGCTTGTAGGAAGACACAGATCCTGTGGTTTAACTCTGTTTCTGAAGGGAAATTCAGACCAAAGTTCTCATGCAAGAAAAACACTGTTTTAAGGGAAGAAGCATCCTCTTCTTTCAAGTGTCTCCAATATGGCAAGAACCATGAGCATGCCATTGAAAAGAGAACTGTGTTTCCTACTCATACAGACCATATGTAGTTCAACTCTGCTTATGGAACTGATACTAACCACAGCTCTTCTTACATAAATGTTCTTTATTTAATAGTGAGAATCGCGTTGGGTTCGTTAAATGTGTAAAACCATTTGAGCCCAAAATTCACTGGGTTTACCAGAAATGAACTCTTGCTTGTAGGAAGACACAGATCCTGAGGTTTTACTCTGTTTCTGAATTGAAATTCAGACCAGAGATCTCATCCCTGAAAAACACTATGTTAAGGCAAGAACCTTCCTCTTCTTTCCAGCGTTTCCAATACAGCAAGAACCATGAGCATACCCAGACAAAAAGAACTGTCTTTCCTACTCATATGGACCATATGTAGTTCAACTCTGCTTATGAAACTGATACAAACCACTGCTCCTCTTACTTAAATGCTCTTTATTTAATACTGAGAATCGCGCTGGGTTCTAGAACTCCGAAAAAACATTTGAGCCCAAAATTCACTGGGTTTACCAGTAATGAACTCTTGCTTGTCGGAAGACACAGATCCTGTGGTTTAACTCTGTTTCTGAAAGGAAATTCAGACCAGAGTTCTCAACCAAGAAAAATACTCTGTTTTAAGGCAAGAAGCATCCACATCTTTCAGCAGTCTCCAATACAGCAAGAACCATATTCATGCCCAGATTAAAAGAACTGTGTTTCCGACTCATATGGACCATATGTAGTTCAACTC